>CAJHQP010004061.1:0-59413 GCA_905132765.1 Moricandia arvensis
AATCCAAACTGAAACCTATCTACTTTTTTCCATCTATATTATTAAAATTAAAGTACCAATGGAATTTGTTTGGAAACATGGATATCAGTATTAAAAAGGAGTATGTTTGAAAATATGAATAATAGTCTTATAAAAGGCTTTAACCTTAATGGACTTTTTATTAATCATATCTTATTTTGCATAATATAGATTTTGTCTATTATTTACGGAAAATAAACCCTTCAATATGATAAATAGATTATGAGAGATATATGATACATTTTCTAATTATATACACGTAATTAAATGATCACATATACATCATACAATATTATTTGTGAATATAATAATATGCAATTCATTATATTGTAAAAAATATAAATATAGATTACTTAAAATGAAACACAAATATAAATTTCTAAAAAATAATACCCACGATACAGCTGCATTACAAAATGGTAATACATCTAAAATATATAATGGTCACGTGAAAAAACATATAATATATATATAAACTAACACCCACGGCGGGTCGAACTCTAGTTAATTCTTAAATGAATAATCATATCTATTTTCCATAAATTATCTCATTATTTTCTTTATAATTTACCAATTCTTATATGAAAACTAAAATTGACCAGTTCTTATATGAAAACTAAATTAACTTTTAAATATTAGTGACTTATTCATTTAGGTACTATAGTTTTATTTCTTATATGATAGACTATGTTTCCATTTCATATCATTGATTTTTATGATGTAATATATGATTCAATAGACACCAATTACTTGACTGTTAAGTGCTGATATGTATTTTAATTTTAAATTATATATATATATGATGAGACATCTGATATTTTGTTTTATATTTAATATTTCAGGTGACAGATTCTAGTGAGTTTACAACAGTTAACTCATTCTTATATGAAATTTATAAGAAAATAATTATCATTTAACCTGAAATATTGAATAATTTTTTATATTAATATAATAACAAAACAAATTGTTTAAATATGAATAACAACTATAGTTATGTGTAATAATAACACTAAAAATCTTTGAAATTCATAAACTATAGTCACGTGAAAATAATTACTTTGATAATTATATAAAAATGAAAAGATCAATTTCTATCATATATCTATATTTTTAGTTTCTTAAACATACATTATAATATAACTAAGAATTTTGTCTTAGATATCGATGCCCGATTATATATTTAATGGAAATTATGTACCTTTATAACATATAATTTATATTTTCATATTTTTAGTATATAAATATACACAGAAGAAACATAAAATATGTAAAATGAAAAAGTATGAATAATCAAAGAAAAGTACTAAAGAAATCATTTTAACTCCAATTAATATTTAAAATATAAGCCTCAGTATTATATATCATATAAACTTAATTATTATTTTAAAACAAAATATATGACTAATTTTACTATAGTTCTAAATAAAAATCTATTAAAAATTTTAATTAACTGTATTTATATTTGGGCATTTTGCAAATATTACTCAAAACTAAAAGTCAAACACAAAACTAACCCCATGATTTTTTGGAACTTTCATTTCTTCTTTTCACCCTAAAAGTTTGGATTACTCACGAAAATGTCATTATATGTTTTTTTTTGAAAAGTGATTATTTTACTCTATCATCTATCTTCGTCAAGTATTTACAATGTTATCATTGTCATCAATACACCAACCACCATGAACAACCAATTTGAAGTTCTTAATGCACATAAAAATTGATTTTCAATCATCTTATTTCATATCTTATGCTCAAATACTAAATATGTTTCACTTGGGGTTGAGGATTTACTGTTTTGCTGACGGCGTTAAAAATATTTAATAATCTTTTTTCATAATTATTAGAAACTTGTATTTTCATATGGGAGATCCAAAAATGAGAAGAAAGCCATTGAATTTTCTTATCTCATGATTTATAAAGGTGTAAAACACATTGTTAGCACATATATTACATCTTGGGAAACATCTATCTTATTAAAGTAGAAGTACTTTAGGATTTTGTTTGGAAACATAGATAGTGAGGATTGTTTGGATACATGGATAGCAGTATTAAAAATAATTTCTTTTATTTACAAACTTAGCCTTTACATTTACAATAAATTTATCTTATTAAAACTGTAGTACCCATAAAACTTCACCCTTATTTTTTCTTCTTATTTACCATTCTGTGCCATTGAATAATTTAAAAGAAATTTATTTACGGGCTGACTTAATAATTTTTTTATCTAACCGAATAAATTCAAAAATAAGCATAATATTAACAAGATGGATCCAAAAATCTAGCCCTTACGTTAACAATATTTTTTATTTCCAAATTACAACCCACAAAATAAAAGAAATCCATCAATCAATTGAAACTAAAATCTAGAGGTTTTCATATATGAACAAAACGTAATAAATTGCTAAAATTGAGATATTCACTTATTCTTATATTTTAAATCATATATTTTCTGTGTTAGACAACCATATTAATTTTGTTAGTTATACATTTTTTCTTATTTCAACAAAAATCTAAGAGAAAAAAATAGTATTTATATGAATAATTGAATATTACATAAATTTTATTTTCTAATAGATCAAACAATAATAAAATATGAACAATTTCAAACATATAAAACACATATAAAACCAAACACAATTATATATGTTATATATTACAATTTACTATAACACTCATGCGGGTGTTAGTCATGGTCATCTAAGTACCCATCGACTACAATTCGGTCTTTCTGAATGTTGGGGTTCAAAATGGTTTTACATGAATATACAGACGGTGTCGAGTAGGATCATTCAAGGTCCAGGTAAGTTTGTAGTAACCTAAAAATATTTTAAAATTGTTGGTTTACAAATATTATTAAATAATTTTAAAAATAAAAATCAAAATAAAAATCAAAACCCGCGCTTTGTAAGCGCGGGTCAAAATCTAGTTATTACTTATTTTACAAATATAGAACTACTCTTATTTTACTCTTGCTTGCTGGTCATAGAACCATACTCTTATTCTATATGACATCTGAGCTTTTGAGCTTGGCCTCAAAAATGGCAGTAACTGCTTCGGTAAGAAACATAGAACCATCCTTCAACCACTCTGCAACATGAAAGACTCAGTCTCAGCAACAACTAAAAACCACATGCCATGACCCCAATAGTAATCATAGCGACGTCTGAATTTATCTCTCTGAAAAGGTGAAACACATGTTGTGCTTTATTGTTCAAAAGTCCAAAATTACGTAGTTGTCTAATTTACTGGTGCTAAATGTCGGAATACAAAATTACTTATCCTTCCTTATATCTTCTCCAACCAAGTTGTCACTGTATTGATTTGCAGCAAGAGAATATCGGAATGAGGCCTCACAATACAAATCAACCTCACAAAACATATGAAAGACCTCAAAAAGAAGTTCGAAATACTTACCAAAGTATGTGAATTCAGGCGAGAAAACACGGGCAAAGGGCAGCATAGATCTGTTGACATGAGACCATGCTTGTCGTCACAGAAGTCATGGAGAGGAGCCTCCTCCGTCAAGCTTCGTCTACATCCTCCTTTGTCAAGCTTCTTATCCATCCTCCTTCAAAGTTGTAGATGCCGGAAAACCAAACTGATATAAATAATATAAATAAAGCGATGTTAAGAAAATATACGATTCAAAAGACGAAATGAAAATTGATACGAAAAACGTTTTCCGAAAATAGACCATGGAGTCGAAACGAATCTATTTCCTTAACTCTTAATATTCACTTCGTAATGAGACGGACTTGTACGAAATATAGTCTAGGATACAACTATGATAGACGATTCACGCTTCACCCATGAACGTCCATACGAACTAATAATCTACGAACAACTCTCTAGATTTACGATGGCAGATTTGCTAGTTTTTGTTGTGAAAAGTATCAATGAAGAAGAAGAGAGACTAATATTTAAAGAGGAGACGAAGAGTGGTTTTTCGAAAACTGTTGCAAACATTTTCCGAAAATCTCTCAGAATCTTGGAGTGGCACGTTGAGCAGCTTTCTCCGCAAGTTTCCCTATTTTTGACTCGTTCTTATCTTTGGTGAACAGATAAACTTCATGTCGTTTTCAGATGAACTACATGTTGTTTATACACAAATGTCATGATGTTATTTATTTAAAAATGGGCCAAACGTTGAGCTTTATTAGGCCCCAAAAGAACATCTTTTAATGGCTATGGGGCCACTTTTACCCAAGCCCAAGTCCAAGCCCACGCCGAGCCGAGCCGGCCGGATGGCGATGCCGGCGCGCGCGTTGAGAGCCTTCCTCTCACCCAACCTGTTTAAGCTAAGGTATGTGAGTGTACATATATATATATTGCTCAATTTTCCTCTTGCTACCCGATGTGGGACTCTACCCATTGCCATTTTAATTTAATTCACATTATTTTGTGCCTACAACAATCTGATGCCCAATGACATTGACATTCACATTTATATCAAAAGCCTAATTGCTTTTATTGGTCCAAGAATCCCCACATGAATATAAATTACCCTAATCATATGTAGACTAAATGCAGACTCGTTAGACTCTAAATACTATACTTATTCTAATCTTGACTAGACCAGACAGACTTATCGAGAGCGTTTGCGAAAAATTCATTTTGTTTGAGTTGGTGACATTTTTAATCCTTGAACCACGCATAATTAATATCTTTCGTGTTTACGTTACCATGAGGTGAACATGATGTCTTGAACCAACCGGTGTTGTATGTAGACTGAGACAACATGCACAACACAACTTCATTTTCTCATAATACTTAGTTCTCTATTGTGTTCAATGTGGCCCTGAACTATTCCTGGTTTTTATGAGTGAACTTAGAGAATATAGCCTTACATTCATTCTCCTAGAAACGACCGCATTTCACAGTCATTAGGTGATTAACCATGAAAAGTATTGAGTAATACTCCGCTTTAGAAGCTATGGAATCATTAAAAGCCAATGCTTATCTTTTTTACATTTCTTAGCACTTTATCATCTTAGGAGCTGGGAAGAGATTAATTTGTCTCAAAGTGCTTTTAGTAGATTCTGTTTGATTTTGTTTTCTTTTTGAACCTACGTCTTGGGATCTCCAGTCATGATAAGTAGGGTTGCAGTCAAGCATCCTCATTCACTATAGGCTTTAAACCCATTCCTTTTGATGATTTAACAACAATATCTCGTGGCAAACCTTTAGTGAATGGATCTGCTAGGTTGTCAGCCGATTTGATGTAATCTATTGTGATTACACAATTGGAGATAAGTTGTCTAATTATTTTATGTCATCTTCTGATGTGATGAGATTTACCATTGTAGAGATTATTCTGAGCTCGAGCTATAGCTGATTGACTATCGCAATGTATTCATATAGCTGGCACAGGTTTCTCCCACATGGGAATATGTTCCAATTTTTTTCGAAGCCATTCAGCTTCTCCTGCTACCTTGTCCAAGGCTATGAACTCAGATTCCATGGTGGATCTGGCTAACACTGTTTGTTTGGTAGATTTCCACGATGTTGTTGCTCCTCCTAGTGTAAAGACATATCCACTTGTGGATTTTGAATTTTTAAAATCTGATATCCAGTTAGCATCACTGTATCCTTTTAAAATTGTTGGTTCTTTAAGATAGTGAAGCCCAAAATCTTGGGTGTAGCGCAGGTAATTGAGTACTCTCGTTATATATTTTCCAGTGTGTATGACCTGAATTACTTGTATATCTACTAAGTACGTTTATTGTATGAGCTAGCTCTAGTCTAGTACAATTGGTCAAGTACATGAGACTTCCGATCACACGTGCATACTCGTTTTGTGAAACCGCTTCATCTGAATTCTTTGTCAAGTGCATTGGGGGATCTAACGGAGTTTTTGTCGTACTATTAAACGAATTTTTAAATCTCTCTAATATCTTTTGAGCATAATGAGATTGAGTTAAGATAATCCATTTTGAATTTCTTGTGACTTAAACCCCGATAATTTAATCTGCTAATACCATGTCTTTCATCTCAAATTTGCCTTTGAGCATGTTTTTTTTGTTTAATTGATGATATCTTTATTGATTCCAATAATGAGCATATCATCTATATATATACATAGCAAAATATATGCATTTTAGTATTTTTGTAGTATATGCATGTATCACATTCATTAATTTTAAACCATTTGACATCATAACACTTTAAATTTTTCATGCCATTGTTTAGGAGCTTTTTTGAGTCCATAAAGTGACTTTACAAGTCGGCATACTTTGTTTTCATGTCCAGGAATAACAAAACCCTCAAGTTGTTTCATGTAAAATTTATATTCTTAATCACCATTTAGAAAGGCGTTTTTACATCCATTTGATCGATTCCTAAGCCTCTTGATTTCTATCATTAGAATTATTGATGTTATTCTCGTTACTGGATAATAAGTGTCAAAATAGTCAATGCCTTCTTTTTGTCGGAATCCTTGAGCTGCAAGCCTTGCTTTGTGTAAACAAGGTGTTCCATCAGGGTTTAGTTTTCGTTTCATTATTCATATATTCCCTAATGCTTTGCAGCCTGGTGGTAAATATGTTATATACCATGTATAATTTTGCATGATAGAATCAAATTTACTTTTGATGGCTTCGTTCCAAAACGAAGCGTCTAGTGAAGACATGGCTTCTGCCAAAGTTTTTGGATCATCTTCTACTAAAAATTTCATTAAGAAATCTTCACCAAAAGACTTTTCCTTTCGAGCTCTTTTGCTCCTTATAGGTTCATCTTTTTCATTTTTGAAATATAATTTAATAGAAATTTTGACATTTGTCTCAGTTTCTGAAACATTGTGGTCGTCTCTTTCTTCTCGAGTTCGTTTTTAAACTTTGTTTTTCCTTGCAAGGAAAAATATTTCGAAGAATGATGCATTTCTTGATTCCATTATTGTAATTTCATGAATATATGATATTTCAGATTTATGTACCAGAAATCGATATGCACTACTATTATGTGCATATCCGACGAAGATGCAATCCACTGTTTTAGGTCCAATAGTAACCTTCTTTGGTGGTGGTATCACAACTTTTGCTAAGCACCCCCACACTTTGAGGTATTTATACGAAGGTAAATTACCTTTCCATTATTCATATAGAGTTTTGTCAGTTACATTGTGTGGAGTTTTGTTGTGGACATAATTAGTGGTAAGGAACGCTTTCTCCACATATTCTGGGGTAAGGCAGATTCCTGTGACATAGCATTCATCGTCTCTTTTAGAGTTCGATTTTTTTGTTCAACAACTTCATTAGATTCTGGTGAATAAGGAGCTGTAGTTTGATGGATTATTCCATGTTCTTTACAAATTGCATTAAATGGACCGTCATACTCGTTTCCTTTATCGCTTCTAACTATCTTAATAGTTGTTTTTAAGCTGATTTTCGACCTCGAATTCAAATTCTTTAATTTTTTAAGGTTTCATCTTTACTATGTAATAAATATACATAAATATTTTGTGCAGTCATCTATAAATGTCACAAAATATTTTTTACCACCTCTAGTTTGTATGTATTTTAATGGGAAAATTGCAATTCTACCACAAGTTTGATACCACTTTTCAAATTTACCTTAATGAATGAAAATTTTCAACAATACCTTAATTTTTCGATGAAAATAGACTTAATTAATTTTTCTAAATATTTATAAAAGTTTTAGAAACCTAGCCTCACCCTTTAACACTGAACCCTAAACAATAATCACTAAATTGTAAATCCAAATATTAATAAGTTTTGATAGTGTGTATTTTTGCAAAGTGATACTTAACTTATGCTATTCTTAGCAATTTCTCTCTTTTAAATCACATAAATCTATGTGAATTAAATCTAGAGGTTAGTTAGTTCTTTTTACATGAGGTGATGACATTTTTTGTGAGCTTACTTCACATTTATTTATTTGTTTTGTATTTTGGGATTATATTTAAATTCATTAATATTTGTATGGATTTGTAATTTACATGGCCTAATCTTTCGTGTCATATATTAAAAGACTCAACCAAATAAGCAACTAGCTCTTTCTTATTTATTGAATATTTTGGAGCTACAACTTTCAGAGGGACTGTCATTACATTCATTTTGACCAGTCCATCTTTGACATATCCTTTTTCCAAGTAAACCCCATCTTCATAATCACGAGCTTATGTGCTTTGAGACTTGTGGTGAATTCATTTCTTGCTGAGAAAGGTTCCCGAGACAAGGTTCTTCCTCATGTCAGGCACATGCTTCACATTCTGCAGAGTGACTTCACGTCCATTATGTCATTTTCAGAAACACCTTGCCGCGGCCTTCAATCTTGGAGACTGCAGTGTTCCCATGAACATCTTCTCCTAAGTCTTGCTTTTCTGGTAGGTGCTGGACATCACCCTATCAGTGAAAATGTGGGTGGTGGCACATGTATCATACCACCATTCCTTAGGGTTGTTTCTCTCATCCATGTTGACCTCAGTCACCACTGCAACGAGATCCTCCTCAGTGAGATGCGCTTGAGCCTTCTCATCTCTGATCTTGCTGTGATACTCAACAGTCCTATGACAAATTTGTGGCAGTAGTGACATTTTTCTTTGAATTTCAACATATTCACATTGATTTCAATGTCTTTCTTCTTGAAATTTGGTCCAGAAGCCTTCAGGACTGCAGTTATTTTGGAAGGCTTTGCAGGAGAGTAAGCGTGTGCCTTTCCTTTCATTTGCCTTTGTGCTCAGCCATGTTGACATTATGCTCCTTAGAATTTACCTTGTCAGCAATTCAGTTTATGGATTCCATCTGAAGCCTCATGATGAGCTCTTCGATTGTTAGATTGTTTATGTAGATTTTTAGATTGTTTATACATAAAGCGTTTGCAGAAACCGTTTACGTAGATTTTTAGATTGTTTTCACAAACTCGCTAAGCGTTCATGGAAACGGATTGTTTTATAACATTCTAAGAATCATATTTAGAAAAAAGAAACATTCACGGAATGCTGGAAGCGAATCGCAAACTCGTTTCAATAAAAAAAAGAAACAGTTTTATAAATCCTCGAATAAAGCGTTTTATAAAATAGTAATCTATCTTATTAAAGCTTACGATAGAAAGCGATTAAGAGTTAAGACTGCATAAGTCGGAAAACTGAATTGATATAAACAATATAAATAAAGCGATGTTGAGGAAATATACGATTTAAAAGACGAATTGAAAACCGATACGAAAAACGTATTCCGAAAATATACCATGGGAGTCGAGACAAAACTTTTTTCCTTAACTCTTAATATTCGTTCTGTAGTGAGACGGACTAGTACAAAATAGAGTCCAAGATACAACCATGATAGATGATTCACGCTTCACCGCGTGAACGTCCTACGAACTGATAGTCTATGAAACCCTCTCTAGACTTACGTTGGGAGATTTGCTGGTTGTCGTTGAGAAAAGTATCAAATGAAGAATAAGAGAGACTGATATTTAAAGAGGAGACGAAGAGCGGTTTTTCAAAAACTATTGCAAACGTTTTCCAAAAATCTCTCAGAATCTCGAAGTGGAATGTTAAGCAGCTTTCTCTGCAAGTTTCCCTCTTTGTTGACTCGTTCTTATCTTTGGCGAACAGATAAACTTCGTGTCGTTTTCAAACAAACTACACATTGTTTGCACACAAATGTCATGTAGTTTTTATTTTAAAATGGCCCTTAACGTTGAGTTTAATTGGGCCCTCGGACCACATTTACCCAAGACTCTTTATCTTATTAGAGAGAGAGAGAGAGAGAGAGAGAGAGAGAGAGAGAGAGAGAGAGAGAGAGAGAGAGAGAGAGAGAGAGAGAAGAGAGAGAGATGAGTTTGTGTGACGGCTAACAAAATATAAGTTGAGAGAACTAGTTTTTTTTTTCTTCTTATTTTTCAAAAGAACTAGGATTCATGATTTATTTTTAAGATTTTCATTTTTAGTTTAGTAAAAAAATGTTGCTATATCAATTTTTCAAACAAAATAATATTAAATGGAAAAAAATTCAGGGGAAATATTAGGTATGGTTTGGACGACTTGTGGAAGTCTTCTCCTGTAAAAAACACAAGAATACTTCTTGGAATTCTTCTTTGAAGTCGTCTTGATCTTAAATATAAACTCTAAACTCAAATAACTAACTAAATAGAAAACAAACACTTTATTAAACTTAAATTCAACGTAACAAGTGTTAATATACCCAAAACTAAACACATATATGTCAAAATTTAATTTTTCAAGAAAAAAATGTTAAGTTTTCAAATTTTAACCCTAAGAATACATAAAATACTACGACATATGTTACCAACCTTAAACCAAAGATTACCATGACTCACTACATTCACTCATATATGTTGAAACAATTCAATTTATTATATATTAATTTATATCATTTACAAATGTTATAAATTATATGATTTCATTTTTTTCCCCGTCAAAATATTTTTTTATAAATTTATAAATTATTTTTAAATATACTATATGAGAAGACTTCTTGTAAGTCTTTAAAAAGACATACATAACTTAAAAAGATTTCTCAGGATTATATTCGTAAAAATGAATTTATGTTTTTTTTTATCATAAGGGGCCGGTTGTAATTTTACTAGAATTTTAGGTTACTTTTGTATTTGATTGAAGTTTGGATATACTTTTATATTTAAAATTAATTTTTGAGTCATTTTTGGCAAATTCCCCTTATATTTTGTAAAATAATAACATGTTTTAATATAAAATCTTATTTTTTAAGTATATAAAATACAAATTATACATTAATATTAAAAATAATAACATATTTTTTAACAAAAATAATACAGAACTTTTATAGAATAATTATCTCCTTGAAATCCCGGGCAAACACCTCGTATTGTATAATATAGAGTCTAGAATATCATACAATTTGGACTGATTCATTTGAAACAACAAAAAGTAACTAATATATTCGAATATTACAAAATTTCAATATATAGTTACATAAATGGATACAAAAGTTACGTACGTTTATATTGACATATATATACACAAAATCTCTTTGCAAATGGTATTTCGGTAATATATTACCTTATGTTTCAGTAACTATAACGTTTATTCTATATCCTCCTATATTTAATTGAGAAGTCACTTTTATGATTTCTGCTGACGTGTTGTTCATATGAGAGTTCTCCAATTAATTAGTTAGTTTTCTGGAATTTAGGACTTCTTGTATTCCCTACTAATATAAATATATTAAAAATTGTTTATGTACTATCATATGTATTTATATGTATATTATTAACTTATATAATGTAATCTATGATTTTTAATTTATTTCTATAAATAAATTATGTTAATTCACTTATATATAAGATGTTTAATTGTTTGTTTAGAAACATAGATTAGATTAGGTAATTTTAGGATTAGTTTTCTTGTAAAAACTTTAATTAAATAAATAAAAATAAAAAACCATCAACCAATCAAATTATAACAATTAATTGGAAAACTCTCATATGAACAACACGTCAGCAGAAATCACAAAAGTAACTTCTCAATTAATATATAGGAGGATATAGAATAAACGTTATAGTTACTTAAACATAAGGTAATATACTTAATTATGTTTAAAAGAGTAAAACATGTTTCCTGGAACTAGCCTTGAGATTTACAGGATCATAGTCGATTTATTAAAAAATTAAAAAAATATTTTTTTACAAATTTAGAGGTCTAAAATTGTTTTTAACCATATCTTTATTTAATTTTCTTCAAATTTTTGGGAACCTGTTGCACATGTTTCACTTAGCACGGTTCGGAGCCGGCCCTACCTAGAGCAGCTCCTTTAAGCATGAAGTTCATTGAAGGTTTCCTAGGGACGCTTAGTAATGTCAATATATTATTATGTTTACATTAATTAACGTAATTTATATAATGTTCACATAATGTAAATTAATTAGGTCCCGGGTACCCCATCAGGTCTCGGGTCGGATGCAAGACCTGCGGATCCTCTACAACAAGAAGCAATAGGATAAAAAGATCGGTTCGGTTCCTCCCCAAACTGGAATTTTTTCAGGTCGGTTTCAGGTCGAATCCTCGGCTTCGGGCAAAATGCCCAAGCCTATTGAAAGTGAGATATTGTGTGTGAAACCCAATTAGAAACCCTTTATCTCTTTCATATACCATTTTTGTGTCTAGTTTTGCTTAGATATGTTAAACCAATGAAGCAAACTTAAACATAGAGATTTCTTTAAATGCCTTATTGAAAAGATAATTACTATATACACACCCTAATGTTATAGTTAGTGTGATCAATGTTTTAATAAACCCTCACGGCTCCCTCATTTCCACCGGAACTAGAGATTCTATTTTATCAATTCCTTTTTATCGAACATTAATTCTCCTAAAATTCAATAAATTTTAAAGGTGTATGTTCAAGAGATTTCTTTTATAAATGTTCAAAGGGAACACAAGGAATATTAAGGCTAATTACGATAAACATTATTTTTATTAAATTGGGGTATCACGAACCTACTGAAGCGTCAATACTAATTCCAAAGAGAAAGTGTAGTTTATGAATATACTCTTTCTCCGGACACTACAAAAAAACGTGTCTTTAACAACGAAAAGTTATGAAGAGAATCCTTCGCTGTCACTTTACAAGTATGTTACTAGAACTTAACGACGAAAGTATATATCATCGTAAAGTAAAGTATTAGTAAATTACAACAAATTTATTTCATCGTAACAAACATGTAAGTTTACAAGGCGGTGACGACGAATAATAAATTTTGTCGTAAAGTCCATGTAATATTACTAGTACTTTACGACAAAACATTTGACCGTTATTTTTGGTGAAAATGTTTGTAGTGTGCTTTAGAAAACTAAATTTGTTATAAAGTATACGTTAGAGAGTTGTAAAACTTAGTAAGTTGTTTCCTTGTAAATTCATTGTTATATCTTCACCTACTAGCTTCAAAAATTTCCTATATATATATGTCCAGTCTCATAACAACAAACCACACAAATGAAAAAAAAAACATCACGAAAAAATGTTACGATTTACGGATTTGGATATATACATACAAAAAAATGACGGTTAGAGTGACATATGCATTTCTCAAGGATCTAGAGACATTCATGTACCAGGCAGACATTACACTGATCACACAGGAAAGAGGTAAGATGTATTCTTGTCGGAAGTTGGAAAATTCAAAATTTGCCCGTAGTTAAACTATATGAAAGCATTTATTAAACATAAGTTTTAACACTACAATTACTATATTTGGTTTCAACATGGAGAGGTTATGGTGGAATGAATCTAGGTGGTAGTATAATAATTTTCATGATGATGGAATATTCAAGAACCAAACTATTTGCATAATGAATATAGTTACCATCAAGATGAGCATATTGGTAGATCATGATAGGGTTCATTGACATGATTACTGATGCATTTTCATTAAACCACGATAACAATAGCTGATGAAACTGTTGCAGAGAAGGTCTCTCTAAATAGTCGTCTAGCAGCTAGGATGACGAATATTAAAACGAATCATAATTTTACCTGAGAATTGCATGGATCCATGGGCCGAATTGTTTAACGAGTATTGCCAAAAAGACACATGTCAGCTAAATGTTATTCTGAGATTCATAAATTGGTCTATAGTCTTGGGTTTCCATTCAGAGATGGTCAGATATTTCGCATGACAGACTGCAGCGATTGATCTACTGGATGAGACGATGAGAAGTTAGAAGAGTGTCCAATTATGCAAGAAGCACAATTCAAACCATAAGGACGTGGGAGAAATAGGGTATTGTACCAAAGAATGTGGTACCTACTAATTATAGAGAAGTTGAAAAGATTTTTCAATATGAGATGACTGTTGGAGCGATGTTGAACATGTCGAGAGGGATGGCGAGGTCGACATCCGTCAAATGCAAGAGCTTGGAATTATTTCAACACGGTACACTCAGATTTTGCTAGAAATATTCAGATTGTCTATCTTGGGTTATGCACAAATAGATTTAGTCCATTTGGAATGTCTGGGAGACAATATTCTTTGTGGCCAGTCATTCTTATGCCGTACAATTTGCCACCGGAGATGTGCATAAACAAAAATTTATATTCTGAGCATATTAGTCGCTGGTCTGCAGCATCCAAACGGTATCTAAATGTTTTTTTCAACCATTGATACAAGATCTGAAGGATCTGTGGTCAGAAGGGGGATGACCTATGCTTGTTCCATGAGAAAACAATTTTACGATATAAGCAGTTCTGCTATGGACTATAAGTGACTTTTCCTGCTTACATGAATGTTTTCCTGGATGGACAACACATGGAAAGTTTATTTTGTCCACATTGTCTTGGAATGACATATGTTTTCAATTGAAGAATGTAGGAAGACATGTTGGTTTGATTGTAAACGTCGATTTATTCCCCTTACCCATCCATACCAAGGAAACAAGAGATTTTTTATGTACAAAAGAGTTGTCAGGGACACTCCTCCATATAAAGTTAGAGAACATATTGAACAGCAAGTGATCACTATGAGTTCTAGAAATTGTTCCTCGTGGAGAAAACTAGAATGTTCTTGAAAATATATCTGATGGATAAGGGGTCGCTCAGAATTGTCACAAGAAGAGTATATTTTGGGAGCTTCCTTACTAGAGAATTTTCTCTTGCGGCAGCAACCTTGATGTGATGCATATAGAGAAGAATTTTTTTGATAACATCATGAATACAATACTGAACTTTCAAGGGAGAAGAAAGAAAGCAAAAAGTTAAGGTTGGACTTACATGATATTTTCTCAAGAAGTGAGTTGCATATCAAGACCAAGGAAAGTTCCAGTTTCCCATCTTCGGTTGTCATCAAAAGCTAGACATTTTGTTCAACTCTGTGGCATCATAGTGAAGTTCCTTGATGGTTATGTTTCAAATCTCTTAAAACGTGGTTGAACAAGGTCAAAGTTCTCAGGTATGAAGAGTCATGATTTTCATCTATTTATGCATGACTAGCTTCCGTTCGCTTTGTGCCGAGCTACTTCCAAAAAATATACATGAATCACTTGCATGTAATATGTTGATTAAATAATATTTATGTTATGTATATGGGGTTTATATTTGCAATATACATCCATTGGAGCATTCTTCACGAGACGCTTAGCACACGTACGTTCAAAGGAAGTGTCATCCACAACTTCATGATAACATTTCGATCTTAATCTGCAACCTAAAGAAAATATTTCCTCATGCATTATTGACGTCCTGGAACATCTATTTGTCACCTCCGTATAAGGCATTCTTCGTGGACCTGTTCATTATGAATGGATGTAACCATATTACCGCTCCATGAAACATTTGAAAGGGAAAGTAAAAATCTCGCAAAGGTGGAAGGGTCAATTGTTGCTGGGAGTTTGACGGCAAAACATCGCACTTCACACATACTACTTTCACTAACAGTCCGGCACTAGGAAGAGAGTTCCGTAGAGAGATATGATGATAGTGGAGTAGTGTCAACATATTGCAGTTGACGATGTTTCTTAGCATTTTCTACCAAATTGGGGCGGTGTGGTGGTAAATTGAAAAAGTTTGGTGGTCTAGTGAATAGATAAGTGTAGTGCCCATACTTACAGTGATGCGTTCTCTTGAAAGGTAATATATATTGTTTTAAGTGCATTATATATTGAATTATTGTGCAAGTGTGTATGCTAATTAAATGTGTGATTTTTGCAACTTGTTTGTTACATAAGTAGAAGAAGCAATACTAGGAATATGTGCACACTTTGTCAAGTGTTAAAGACTAAGGTTTGTTATATGATTACTCAAATATTGACGTTTTTTAAGTGGTAAACACTATATGCATTTCTACGTTGTCACTTTTTGTAGATTGATTTTGATGATCCATACTATCTTTTATAGTTTCACGATTTGGTCCAAGGTCCAGTAGAAAAGGTGACCACATCACCTATGTATTTCACACGAGGTTTTACCTTTCACGCATACGAGTATAGAAGACGGGCGGGTAACAACTAACTACGAAATATGTGTGACAGGCGAAACATACTTTTACGGGATTTTGCAGGAGATTATTGAAGTTGATTTTGCGGAGTTACTAAGCTGAAGTGCGTCCTCTGAAAATGTGACTGGTTCGACCCCGTTCTGAACAGAGGTGTTTTGTTTAACAAATTCAGTGTTATCAATGTCAATTCTGAAAGAAGATACAAGAAATCCGAGCCTTTCATCTTAGCTTTTTAAGTCGGACCAAGTTAGCTTCATTCAATACCCTCACCTTAGAGATTCCAGAATAACTTGGTTAGCGGCTAGCAAAATTACCCATAGGTGGACGAATAGTTGCTGGAGAAGACAACATTTACAAGAAGAAGTGTGTATCACTGAAATCGAGGTACCTAAACAATAAACCGATGAAATTATTCGTATTGACCCAGATAACCGTCAATGTGAAAATCCTCCCAAAGATATGACGGATGAAGCAGGTGAAGACGAATTTGATGAACATTATGATGATCATTGTACTGATGTTGATGAAACTCGAGTGGTTCAGAATGATGTAAAATATTATTTTTAATATATAAATCAGTTTAAGAATTCATTGCACGTGTGTTATTCGTTGGATTAGGGTTTTAGAGATTTAATTGGAGTTAAGAGTTTCTATCTGATCACAAACAAAAGAAAAATTATTGGAGTTTGGAGTTTAAGAGAAATGGGATGATGAGTAAAACAGTGTAATGATGTTATAGATAAGTAACTGTGAGGTTTAGGGAATCGATATTCAGGGTTTTAGATACATTCCTAGTAATTTCGTCTTAATATAAAACACATGCGTAGTATATTCCTCGTAATACATGTGTCCTTGTAACTTCGTCATAATAGGACTCCTAGTAATTTTGTCCTAATTGAAAATATGTGTTTTGGTAACTTTGTCATGATTGAAAACACAGGCCTGGTAACTTCATCGTAGTGAAAAACATGGGTCTGGTAAATTCGTCGTAACATTACGACGAATTTACGAGGAACCCTTTTCTCTACATATACCCACAGATCACTCACTATGTAAGCCTCGTGTATTCCTTCCAAACCTCTCTCTCAAGCTTTAAGGTATGTCTTTGCTTAATTTTAGTTTAGGTAAAATAAATTTATTTAATGATTAGATTACACTAATTTAAAATTGATTAGATATATGTATATATATATTTTAAGTGGCTCATAGGACCATGACCTTCCACTTATTCCGAGATGTTTGCCCCTGGTGCTGGGACATCTTCTTCAGCTCCATCATCTAGTTCAGATCCGGAGGCAGTCCCCGACTCACACACGCTTCAGAGAATTTCTCAAACTCCTCCTCCTTATGCACCTCAGATACACCATATGATGCCTCCATCTCCTCCTCAATACGAGACGCCTCCACCAGCTCCACATGGTGCACCTCCTGCCCTAGCAGCCGAAGTTCATCCAGATTTGCTTGTCCATCCATTTGCACCCTACGATACATATACGGTCGAGGATCTTCTTGCTTAGCCTGAACGAGCACATTTAAAGATTTTGGAGCCGATACCCCGGAGGGTACTTTTTGGTAAGTTTTTTAATTTTATAAATTTAAAATTATATTAGTATATTGATCTAACAAGTTGGTATTATTTTCCGGTTTGGAGTTGATAAATGTGTTGGATGGAGTGTTTCTGACACGATCGTATTTCACTGAGGCCCATCCGAACTGGAGTAGACTCCCGAGCACATTAAGACCACGTGGTTCAAATGTTTCACAGTAAGGTTTTTTCCATTTTTGTGTTTAATAATAAATAATAAATTTTAATTTATTTTCATTCATTTTATTTTTGTTTGTTTCAGCAAAGGTGACACTGGTCCCTGGTAATCAACGAGGGGGTGAAGGAAAAATTTGTTGCAAGAGCAAAAGTCTGTCTTTCCAACACCGTCTCGGATTGGGGACAAGTGGGAGTACTATGGATATGATGCAAAACCCACCGAGATCACAAAGGATGTATGGGATGGCCTCATCGCCTTTTGGAAGCTACCCGACTCGATCCGTAAAGACAACAGTTGCTCTGCTTCTTATAGGACAAAGGATGCGGATAATCACTTGCCCATGCTTCATACAATCGAGCAAAAACTCCACGTTGAGTCCATCTACAAGTTGTAAGTTTTATTTTTGATATTTAGTTTCATTTTTCTTATTTTCTTAATTAATAATTTTACTTTATATCCTTTTGTAGGCTAAGAAGACCGAAGTCAATGCCATCTCTTTCTGATATTATTCAAGTTCACTCACTAGACATCGAGCGGGGCTTTTGTGGATCCCCTGTCGGAGAAGCTCTTTCTCGACGTGACTGCTCAGGTTGAAGAACGTGAGATGCAACTAGCCCAAGAGTCTACCGATGGATTACCTGTCAAATTGTCTACAGATGAGGTGGACATGATCTTTGAAGAGGTAAATATTTAGAATATTTTTATCTTAATTATTTTTATACCATTAATTAAATTAATACTTTTTTTTTTTTTAAGGTGACTTCAAGAAAGAAGGGAAAGACGGTCGGGATAGGATCCATCAACGACGTCCCAAAGGAGAATTCGTCCTACTCCTTGAGACGGGATGAGGAGAATGCTTGGCTGCAGGGTGAAGTGGGCGATCAGCAAGTTTGCTTGCCAATCCCTAGAATATCTTCTCGATGTTATGGCGATTGGAAACACGCTTCTACAGAGAGCGTTGGGCTCTAGGGGGCAAGCACCTCACTCCGATCCCGTGGACGAAGCTCGAGATTCTCCGGGAGTGAATGACGCCTCCAACAACTACTTCGACGACGTTGCCTTCCTTAACTTAGCTTTTGTTTTTAAAATTTTCATTTTGTATTATGAATTTAAATATTATATTATGACTTATATATATATATATAGTTTTCATATTTTTAAAAAATATTTTATTTCTTATTTTATTAATATTTTTAATTTTATAATTTAATTTGATGTAAAATCTCCGTAATATGTACAAGGAATCACTTGTAAATTCCTCGTAAATTTTACAAGGAATTTACATGGAACTACTTGTAAGTTCGTCGTAAAATATTTATGAGGACTTAACAATGACTTCCATGTAAATTTTTCGTAAATTATACAAATATTTAGTGACTACTTTACAAGGAAATAGTATGAGGCGTTTACGACGTGACTTTACTAGGATATTACGACGAAAGATTTCCTTATCTATTACGACAAAACATAATAAGGGAGTTACGAAGAATCATGCATTACGACGAGCGTTTTACAACGAAATGCGTTGTCTTATTAATTTTTCGTAATACTTCTATTACGACGAATTAACAAGGAAATATGCTCTCATAATAGGCATGATTTTTTGTAGTTGGATATTTAGAAGGACCGAAAACAAAGGCATATATTCATGTGGATGTCCATGAGCAATGTGACTTAGTTCCGGACAGCAGTGATCAAACTTGAATGTGTTAACGTCCCAAATCCGTTTTCTTACCACTCGACTGCAAGGCCCCAAAGAAAGTTTTTGACTTCTTTTTTTTGGTGTAAAAGGTTTTGATAAAATAATTACGATAAAGGTTGATAACATGGATTTGTTACCATATAAACCAAGCAGAACATGAAGAATTATGGACCTTTAATAGAGCCATCAAATGTTTCTCTGAGAGGCATAACCGAATGGTTTATGTGGGAGTGTACAATGTCCATGAAATCATATGAAGTGATACGATTAGGCCTTAAATACTATGACATCATATAATAACTTCATGAAATCTCATAAAAGAACAATATCCGAAGACCAAATGGAAACTTGTACGTACTTAAATCATCTGGTAGTCATATTTCATAAAGACGCGAGTACATCACATCTTACAGTTTATGGCCACGATACGTTATCAAAATTCCAAAATAAGTAACCTACATGCACATAATGCACGTAGTTAGCTAGCCACCAACACGCCACATATAATATATGAAACTACCGTTTCTTTCTTTCTTCGGAATCAAGAAGTTCTTCAAGAACCTTATCGTCCAAATACTCAACTCAAAAACTTCCCGTTGATTTTGTCGACTCACACCCGTAGAAGTTGAAGCAGAAGATGATGATGAAGAAGAAGAAAAATAAGGAGGGCGAAGCGAATAGTCGTCCATACGCGAATAATACTCATTAGGGAAGTTAAGTATAGCGAGATGGCCTCTGAGGTTATAGGCGGCTCGGTCATACGCCCTTGCCGCATCCTCAGCGCTCTCAAATGTCCCGAGCCAAAGACGTGCACCGTTCCTTGACGGATCTCGAATCTCTGCTGCAAATTTGCCCCACGGTCTCCTCCGCACGCCTCGGAAACGAGCTTGCTTGTCATCTTGTATTTGGCTATTGCTACTTCTGTTTGATCCCTCCATAGAACTTGTCCTAGTTACTCTCTCGCAGTTCAATATTGGTTTGCTCTGAAGACTTGATGATATTTGTGGATGGTGCATATTGTGGGGTGTATATTTATATATAAGGGCGGATTTTCACTGAGTCAGAATCGACGTTCGTTTTCATGTGACTTGACGATTCTGGGGGTTGACTGTTCTTTCTTTATATCATTTATTTATTTTTCTTATATTTTATGGATTAATAATAAAGTGTTGTTTTCCAGGAAGGTTCCATCTGCGGTAGAATTCATATTTGGTTGTTCTGACGCATTTGGAGTATTTTAATTAGTATTTGACTCTAGAGTGGCATAAACTGTTTCAAATATATTCATGTAGAAAACCTCGTCGTTAGTATCCTTGGTCTATATTCTATACTCCAGGATTATAAAAATCATCCCATAGTTAAAAGGTTCGCAAATATCGAGATTCTCTGAGTCCATAAAACACAAAGCATAATTTAACCAAACTAAAGTTCCCATATATACCCAATCTCGTAAGTCTTACGCATTCAATGACGACAGGTAAGATTTCTTTTACCAGTAATAAAATAAAATTAAAAACTAATGAAAAACCGAAAATGATATTCTTTTAACCGAAAAAGGAAAAGTATTAAAATGTAAAAAAAAGTAGCGTTTTTCTTGAACATATAATACATATATAAAACACAAAAATTCTTGAAAATATACAAATGTTCGTATTTGTAAATATTGCTACAAAATATTATTGTTAAACAGAATCTTGATGACAATACTTTAAACCAAACACTAGATTCGGGTATATATTTTATTTTAATTTTTTTTTGAATAAATTAATTTTTATATTTTTTAATTATATTTATATTTAATCATTTATCAATAATATAAAAGATTTAATGTTATTAATATAAAATAACAATACATGAGTAGTTAATAGTTGGACCAAACAATTATCAATAGGTCATTATTTTATTTTAACTTTTATATTTTTGTAATTATATTTTTGTTTAATCATTTATCAATAATATAAAAGAATAATACATGAGTAATAAATAGTTGGACCAAAGAATTATCAATAGGTCATGATTCTATTTTAATAAATAGATGAACATGAAACCAAACTACTTCTAGAATCATCGAGTTAGTAAAATCGACTGTGGTTAACCATGTAAATTTAAATATATTATATATTAACAATTGAAAACATAAAATATCACTTTATTTATAAAATATTATAAAATATATAGTTATATTTTAATTTTAATTTTTGATATGTATAGTTTCCAAAGAATAAATTATTTGACGAACTTTGTATAACAGATTAAAATTTAGAAGAAAAATAAATATAAAAGATAATAGTTATTATAAACTAACTGTAATTATATTTAACTATTTTTCGGCTCGAGGTGCAAAGGTTTCTTGGAATTTTTATATACCCATCGAAAGAAAGAAGTTGGTGGTTTGAGACTTTAAAGGTTGATTGATCTACATCTTGTATATGGCTTCAAATTGATTTGGCTTATCTTTGCTGGGAATGGATTGTGAGTTGCTTGGATCAAGAGGAATATCATTGCTGAGAAACTGTTATGGATGGCTGATTTTTCACAAAGGGGGAGTTGGATTGGAGACGCATTATGAAATTGCGGCCTGTAGCAAGACAATTTATTTACTGTCATGTTAACCATTTAGTTGGAACTCTTGGACCTCAAGTCTCATGGATCCCCTCGGATGCCTCTGTGTATGAGGCAAAGCATAATGCTGAATGGCTAACTCGGTGCTTCTACTTTTAAGCTCCCACATGCCATCTCAGCTGTCATCTTTTACTTCAACCCGACTCAGATTACTATCTTTGGAGGAATAATCCGCAGGACACTCCAAATCAGTTCTCGGCTGCAAAAGTCTGGAACTAGCCCCAACCTCATGGCTTGCAGCGGTTTGGTTCAAGCATCATATCCTTACGCATGCTTTCATTACATGGCTTACATTTCAAAATCGCCTAAACACAAGAGCTCGGTTTCTTTGGATTATTTCTCAAAGTGTTGACAGAAAAATCAGGCCCCTGATGTTACTTGTTTTTCAAGCAGTTCTCTACTATCCTTGGAACGAGAGGGATTTGAGATTTCATAATGATGTCACCAAGCGGGCTCATTCTCTTATGAAAGAAATCAACCTCCAAATTCAAGCTCGTTTTAGGTAGGGAAGCTTCCATCTCATCTCAATCCAAACTCTCGAAATCTGTCTCGCCCAACACTGCTATCTTTATGGTTTGAGCATTTTACAACTAAATGATCATCTTATCGCTCTTGTATCTTGCTTCACCCTCGTTTCCTTTTTAATCTTCATTCGGGAAATCGGCCAATTCCTTCGTCAACAGAGGCTAACGGTCCTAATCAGTACATTAACACGTTACCTGTGCGAAAACATACATGAACTAGTAAGAAATTCATTTTTCATACATGAACTTTCAAAATTTGTTTTAACATACATTGACTTAATTTCTGTTTGTTAAACATTAAATTTTCATTAACATGTAACATGAAATTGGTCAATTCATACATTAACATGGACCAACTGTCTCAATCAATACATAAATGTTTCACATGTGCGAAAACATACATCAACTAATACAAATTTAAATTACATACATGAACTTTCGAAATCTAGTTTTAACATACATTGACTTAATTATCACTAATCTATAAATTGTCTATCTCGTGTTGATCAAGTAAGGTTATTTATTGTATTATGTAGTAATTAAACCATATTACATGGTAAATGATTGAGAAAAATAAATCATTTGGAACAAATGATTTTGTTTCATGTAATTTATTAGTTAGTTTTTTCTTTAAATTTTTGTTTTTTTGACTTTTTCGGCAAAAAAAAACCAAACACATAGAAGACAACACAGTACAAAATCAAACAGAGAAAAATGAAAAATTTCTATCTTATACATTCTCGTTTCTCTCTGTTCAATTTTATTATTTGTTGTCTTCTCTGTGCTACGTTTTTTTTGCCAAAAAATTCAAAAAATAAATAAATAAAGAACAAAACTAACTAATGAGTCACACGAGAACAAAATCGTTTGGCCTAAATGATTTATTTTCTCAGTCAATTACCACGTAATAAATTTTAATTACCATATAATACAATAAAAACCTTATTTAATCAACACGTGACAAACATTTTATATTCGGTAAAATTTGACTAGTGAAAATGAGATCAATGTATATTAAAACCAAATTTTGGAAGTTCATGTATTTAATTTAAATTTGTATTGGTTGATGTATGCTTTCGCACATGTGATGTGTTTATGTATTGATTGTGATTGTTGGTCATTGTTGATGTAGGAATTGACCGGTTTTATGTTACAAGTTAACGACAACTTAACGTTTGACTAACGAAAATTAGATTAATGTATGTTAAAACCAAATTTTGAAAGTTCATGTATGGAAATCGAATTTTGTACTAGTTGATGTATGTTTTCGCACAGATAACGTGTTTATGTACTGATCGGGACCACTGCCCCAGTTGATGTAGGAATTGGCCGATTTCCCATCTTCATTCTAATAGGCTTTAAGTATTATCAGCCACATTCCTTTGAGTATTAATAGCAAATGGTATCTTGTGTTAAAAAAACGTTATACATATTCTGAACATATATTTTTGGCTCCATATTTTTTGACAAACCTAACGAAAATATGGAATGGTTATTGGCATTTCTAGTGATGAATCATGGAGTGAATACAAGACTTCAAAACTACGGGTTATATGTTTACTATCCCTTAATCCTTATACATATCATAGGTTAATATCTGTAACTGTTAAATCAATGTTTATATGTCTGATCATGTTTGTATATCTTTTACTGGTTCACCCAATATATGACATTTCTCCTTTTCTTTTAATCTTTTTTAATTAGGGATGGGATTCTGATTTGCCAAAAAACTGGAATATTATATTTTGTTCGAACTTTATTGTTGATGTTACTTGAGTTCAGATTCCGAACCTATTTTCATTTTTTTTCAAAGTCAAATTTAATCAGTGTCAACAGTTGACCCGATTCTTGATTTTGTCTAATTCACACATAATTGGAAAATTATTTTGTTCTTCTTGTTTGAAGATATTCTCAGTTTTAAAAGAAAAATTGTACTCTATATACAAAGAAACTGTAGAATTTGCAAATTCGAAAAATGAATTTTTGCGATAATGTAAATTTATTTTCGGATCGAAATACCCCTATGATTTAGATATGTGTATCTACACCTCATTCTCTCTCCTTATATTTTTGTAAGTATATGTATATCTCATGTTAATTGCTTCTCTCTCTTTACAATCGAACAAAACAAAGAAAGAAAAACTTCACTCAACTTCCCTCGTTCAACCTTAACGGATTCGAGTTCCGAGTTCTTCTTCGTGTCAAGCTTCACTTGTCGTCGTTTCAACCGCCTCTGACTTGCCAGACCGCCTCCAACTTGCCATGAACCTGAGCGCCGACTTCTTATGTCCATCGCCGCGTCGGAATGTAGATCGTCACTGTCAAGCTTATCCCTTTCACGGCCGTGCTTCACATTTCACCTCTGTTTACGTCGAGTTCGAGACCGTCGTGGGCATACTCCTCTGTCACCGGATCTTCAGTTACCTTGCTCTACGGATGTCATCATGCTCGGAATCAGGCCTCGCCGTTGTGCTCATCCTTGCCGTCACCATCAAGCCCCAGATCCGGCGAAGAGAAAGGTCGATCTATCCAATGGTGAATTTCTATGTTTTGCACGACATGCCCCTGACGTTTTGGTTCTTTTCAATTGGACCCCAAAAGGTTTAGATTTACAGAAACATTCTTGCGAATCAACCCCAAATCTTTCAATCGTCCGATCTAGCTAAGTGGGTCATTAGATCCCATCATCAAAGATTTGTTTATTTTTATTTAAAAAATCTGAAGTTTCAGAATTAGTCTGGCCAAGAAGAAAAAAGACATGTGATTTTAGTTTCTTCATCAAAAATTTCTTGAAAGTTTTGTAGCCAGGATTAAGATTACCAAACACAATAGAAACTGAAGTTCCATGGTGGCATAGATGGACTCGCAGGTAAGCTCAAGGCATCTCCCACCGATGGAATCTCAACAAACTTAACATATTACATAGACTTAGTAACTGTGGATGTAATTGTTAATTGTATTCATATGGCTCTTTTATATGCATACAACTTTGTTTTTTTGTTTTTTTTTTTGCTCATGATAAGGGTAATAGTAATCACACTACATGAGTTTTTGAAGTTATCTCTATTACTAACCGTGTATGGAAAATTGAAAACCTCACTAAATGTGGAATTGGCTGGTTAAAGTGTTTGCGTACAACAAAATTTGATGTTAGTATATATGCAATTGAATTAGGAGAGTTTATCTGAAGGAGGTTTTTTGCAAACATTGTAAGAACCAATGTCTTTAATGATTTGGGAGATCCCAATCTAACAAACCAAAAATAGTAGACAGTTACATATTTTGTTAGCAAGCTATATGAGCACCAAATATAGTAGACGGTTATATTTTATAAGAAGGAATGGATAATGTTGTTAGCAAGCTATATATGAGCGTATTGCCGATGATAACAATAGTAAATATTAGTGTATTATTGTTTTTGAGGATTTTCCACTTTGTACGTGATTGGCTTGATATTTATCATTATTGTGTCATGATATCAGCCCTATTTAGAGTCTATTATATGTATTTGGAGTATGTTTTAGAGTATTTTCAGGTTCAGGTAAGTTTTCGAGAACTTTGGTGATTATGGAGCTTTTCAAGATGCAGAACTAGACAGATGCATTAGATGTTTAGCTATGGATGAAGACCTTTTCACGGTGAGATTGAGCAGATATTTTGATATAAGATAGAACTTTTAGTTAGCTTTCCAATGCCACCGGTTTGAGGTCCATTGGACGGAACTAACAAGGGAAGTCCTTTCGACCACAAGAAAATCCCGTCGAGTCATTAATTCATCGGTTCGATCTTTATTTTTAATTATGATCGATTAAACTCAAATATAACTTTTCAAAAGTTTCTCGACCAAAATTATATCCACTCGTGAGGGTCATTACACTCTTCCCCCCCCCCTCAAAAGAATTCGTCCCCGATTTCTAAAAAAAATACAAGTGGACACTTTACTAGACATCTGGGGTATCTGAGAAGAGTTTTGGGTAATCAGCTCTAAACTTATCTTCATCCTCCCATGGAACTACTACTCTCTGACGCTTGCCCCAAAATACTTGAACTTGAGAAATCTCTCTGTTCTTTAATCTCTTGATACGACGCTCGCCTATCCGCGAATGACCTTTAGGATAAGCTAGGTTGGGTTGCAAATTCTATGGTCGTTGTGGCTCGACCATATTCGGATCCGGAATATGCTTACGCAACATCGATACATGAAATACCGGGTGCATAGACATATCAGGAGGAAGTTCAAGTCGGTAGGCTACTTCTCCAACTCTAGCAACAATTCTGTACGGACCAATGTAGCGGGTTGCCAGTTTGCCAACCTTCCCAAACTGATCCTTTCCTTTTTGGGCAGCTACTTTCAAGAAGACTAGATCACTCACTACAAAGATGACTTCTCTTCTACCGCGATCATCATACTTCTTCTGGCGGTTTTGGGTTTTCTTCATATTTGCTTGAATTATCCTTACTTTTGCGGCAGTCTCATCTGCTATCTCTGGACCAAGGATTCTTCGTTCACCAACTTCACTCCAACACACTGGTGTTCTACATGGTCGACCATACAGAGCTTCGTACGGTGACATACCGATACTTGAGTGGTAGTTGTTGTTGTAGGATAATTCTATCAGTGGCAAGAACTTATCCCACAGATACACAACCTTAACAGATCTTTAAGAGTTCTGATGGTTCGTTCAGTTTAGCCATCGGTTTCTGGATGAAACACGGTACTCATATGTAAGTCAGTACCCAAAGATTGTTGGAAGGCTCGCCAAAACTCAGCTGTAAAGTGTGGGTCTCGGTCTGATACTATATTTGCTTGTAGACCATGAAGCTTTACTATTTCTTCCAAGTATACCTCTGCTAACGTCTCTACTTTGTCTGTAAATTTCATCGGTAGGAAATGAGCGGACTTGGTAAGACGATCGACGATTACCCACACAACATCATTCCCGCGGCCTGGTGCTCGAGGTAAACAAGAAACAAAATCCATCGCTACTGCATCCCATTTCATTCAGGGATTGGTAGACTTTGAAGTAAACCCCCTGATACTTGGTGTTCAGACTTTATCCATTGGCAAGTTTGACACTGAGAAACCCATACAGCAACATCTTGTTTTATCCCTGGCCATTGATAATACCTTCTGATATCTTGATACATCTTAGTGCTTCTGAGGTGAATGCTTAAGAGAGAATGGTGTGCAGTCTTTAAAATCTCTTCTCGAAGTCCTTCTTCTTTCGGAACGGTTACTCGACCATTGAGTAACAAGGTTCCATCATTGGCAACTTGATATCCTCTAAAATTACCTTCATTCAGCTCTTCTCGGATCTTCTTTAGGTTCTCTTCTCTCATTTGTGCTTCTCGGATACAAGTAAGTAAACCGGCTTGGCTCACTGCTTGTAATCCTAAAGGTTCTCCTTCCTCTCCTTCCAAGCAGCCAAACTAATCATCTTGAACTCTGCTTCAAGATTCTGAAGTTCCTTTTCAATATCCACATCAATTTTCCTTCGGCTCAAAGCATCAGCAACAATATTTGCTTTTCCTGGATGGTATAGGATCTGTATGTCGTAGTCAGCTACAAACTCTTGAATAGTTACTTCATGCTTTCTTAGTTGTCTTGATGCATAGGTGATTACCTTATCGTCCTGCATCAGAACACAACCTAATCCAACATGAGATGCATCCGTATAGACAGTGTACGGATGGTTAGGTTTAGGCAAAGCTAAGATAGGTGCAGACGTCAATGCTTGCTTCAGTTTATCAAACGCTTCTTCGGTTTAGAACTCCATTCATAGGTGACACCTTTACCAGTTAGACGAGTCAGTGGCTTTGATGTGCTTGCGAACCCTTGAACAAACTTCATGTAATAGCTGGCCAATACAAGAAAACTTTGAATCTCAGTAACATAAGTCGGACGAGGCCAATTTTTAATAGTAGCTATCTTTTCTGGATCAATGGCAACTCCTTTTACTGATACTTGATGACCTAAGAAGCCAACTTCTCTTTTCCAAAAACGGCACTTACTAAACTTAGCAAAAAGCTTTTGATTCCGTAACCGCTCAAGGACTAAGCGTAGATGCTTCTCGTGTTCTTCGGCACTTCGGGAATATATGAGAATATCATCGATGAATATGATAACAAACTCATCCAAATAGTCCCTAAATACTTCGTTCATTAGACGCATGAAAGCAGCCGGGGCGTTTGTAAGACCAAAGGGCATTACTACAAACTCAAAATGTCTGTATCGTGTCCTAAAGGCAGTCTTCATGATGTCAGTCTCAGAAATCAGAATTTGGTAATAGCCGGAAGCTAGATCGATCTTCGAAAACCAATTCGCTCCTTGCAACTGGTCTAGTATCTCATCAATTCTTGGAAGTGGGTATTTGTCTTTGATGGCCACGTTGTTGATTCTCCGATAATAAATGCATAGTCGCATGCTTCCGTCTTTCTTCCTCACGAACAACACGGGTGCTCCCCAGGTGATGAAATAGGACGGATAAAACCCTTCTCTAGAAGATCGGCTAATTGCTGCTTTAACTCAGAAAGCTCGACCGGTACCATTTGGTATGGTGCCTTTGCTATTGCGGCTGATCCAGGTTCTAAGGTTATACTAAAGGGATTACTTCTCGATGGTGGAAGTCCTTCTAATGCCTTAAATACATCTTCATATTCTTTGACCACTGGAATGTTTTCTAGGTTCTACTCTTTCTCATCTTCTACTGGTCCTGTAGTTAAAGTAACTAAATAGACTTCTTCACTCTGCTCGAGAATATTTTCAACTCTCAAAGCTGATACCAACGATGCTCCGAAGCTCGGTACTATGCCATAGTTAGCTAAAGGGGGTTGGGTATCGCTTTCAAACGTAATCTTCCCTCGACCACAATCGAGGTGAGCTCGATAGCTAGACAGCCAATCCATTCCTAGTATTACCTCGTACCGCACTAATGGAAGTACTAACAAATGAGCTCGGAACACCATCTCTTGGATAACAATCAGAACTCTTAGATAACAGCCTTCAGTTTCAAGAACTTGATCTCCGGGAGTTAAAACAGGAATACTTATTTACATTAGTAAAATCTCCTTCAAATCTCAACGTTACTTCAGGAGCTACAAAACTATGTGTTGCTCCCGGATCGAACAGGATATGGGCAGATATACGTCCACAACCAAAAAACCTAGAGATAATTGACTTTGAGGTCAATTATTCATTCAACAATTTTATATAACATTTTTTTTAATTCAAATAACACTCAATGGTAAGAAAACAAACCTAATATAGGACCCTTCGGTGGTCCAGATGGTCCTGGTAACTCTATAGCATAAGCTCTACCGGCTATAGCCTGATGCTTCGCCGGAGGTAAAGGTAAGGGTGGGTTAGCTGGTACGACTGGCGGAACTCTCGGTGCAGCAGGTTGAGAAGAATGTGTGAGTGGACAAGAAGTCGCATAATGTCCATGCTCTCCACAAGTAAAGCAAGTGATGTGAGATGGTACTGCTGGTCGGAGTTACCTCATGGTCGGACAATATTGCCTAATATGGCCCAGCCGGCCACAACTGAAACAAGTCGGGATTCTACGTCTCGGTCCTCCCGAACGACCCCCCCGAAAGACTCTACCTCCACGTCCCCTCTGCATCACCGAAGATGGCTGACGCTGGAATGGAATAGATGGACGTCTCGGTGGTGCGGAAACATTCACCGCACGCTCCACAAGATCAGCAAATCTATGAAACTCTACTGCCTCAAGTCTGCTCCTGATATCCGGACTAAGTCCCCTAAGAAACTTCCGGATAATCATCAACTCATCTTCCTGGCAAAATTGTACATACTGCCTGAGACGTGTGAACTCGGCCTCATACCTCCGAACAGATAAAACTCCCTGAACTAGCTCCATAAACTTAATCTCTAATCTGTCTCTTGCCTCCGGTGGAAAATACTTTCGAATGAACGCAGTAGGGAAGTCATCCCAAGTCAGCTGGAAATCTCCAAAATCCCTCTCTACACATAACCACCAATGTATGGCGTCCTTCTCCAGATAGTAAACAGCCACGTCCTTCTTGAATTCTACCGGACAACGGGTGTCAGCGAAATTCTGTTCGAGATTGCGCAGCCAAGCATCAACTTCAAATGGATCAGTCCCTCCCTGGTAGTGCTTCGTCTCCAAGTTCTTCATGATCATAACAATCTTCAGGAAGTTCGGATGAGAAGTGGTAGGTATTGGATCTGGCTGAGCACGTTGTGCATTCAGTGCATGTTCCTGTAAACGGATCATCTCAGCCATCAACTCGAGAATAGCTACCAACGCCGGATTTGTCGGAACTGGGTGCAGGTTGTGCTGCGGGTGTTGCTTCAGCATGGACATGTGGAATATCATCAGCGGCAACATCATGTGTGGCAGGATGATCAACAACATGAGCAGGATGATCAGCAGCACGAGCAGCAGGATAATCAGCAGCATGAGCAACATAATCATGTACAACATCTACCTCGATGTCTGTATAGTACGGAATAGGTGTCATAGGCATCGGCATCTGAATTTGAGGGCTATCATATGATCCCTCAGACGGATCAGACTCAATGTTGGTGCCAGAAGGTGTAGCCTCAAAGCTAGGAGTACAAAGTGGTGCCGGAGTAGATGGCGGTGAAGAGACTGGAGATGATGAATAAGTATCGGTAGATAAGCTCCACCACGTCGTGCCCGTCTCGGCGGCATCTGCAGCGAAAGTTCATGGTAATTTCTACCCAGTTCTATCTATTTCTAAAAGAAGGAACAAACCAGCATATCCTAGTTGATACGTCCTAGGATTCGGACAGGATCACTCAAACGGACTTAAATGGATATGAACTCCAAAAGGAGAACTGGATGGGATGAATGGTGACACAAAGGGTTGCGGAAGGCCCAATGATACTACCAGACTTCGATTGTTGCCGGATGTGACGCACCGGTCCAAAAAAAGAAGGATCGAAACTTGGAGATAACCTCACCAAGAAACTAAGAAATGTTCTAACAAAGAACAAAGAGTGAAAACTCATAAAAATGGGAAAACAATCTGGTTTATTTCGTGGCTTGTGATTACATATTTATACTACTTGTGGTCAAAGAAAGACTAAGATTTTTTGTGGAAAACTAGAAACTTAGAAAACACAAACAAAGACTAAGACTTTTGACTAGAAATAAGTATGTTGTTGAATGCCTCTTGATATAGCCACGACCAGGACTTTGAAAGGTGAAGAATATGCTCCTGATATGGGCCAAGACATGTCCACTTGAGGCCTGGTCGAAATCCATCTTTTGCCTTAGCCAAAATTTGATCGGTTTCTCCATTTGGCCCAAACAAGTTTATTTTTGAATCTTTTTTGATAACCATCAAGCCAAAGGATTTCTTGGACATTTAGAACATAAATAATCACCTTTGGAATTATTGAATTGGTCGTTGGTTCATCAGAAATAAGGTTAGCCAATTTCATCTTCTTGGGTGGTCGAACCAGCTCGGAAGATCGAACTAGCTCGCTCAGCTCGTCCAAGTGAGTGTCAATCCAGCTCAGCTCGCCTAGAATAATGTCAGTCCAACTCACTTGAGTATTAAGCTCATCCAATATAGTTTCCATTAGCTCATCCAGCTCCAAGGCAGTGTCGGTCCAGCTCACCTGAATGCGCACATGTCTGAATTCGCGAGAACTGAAGATCACCTGGTTTGTAAATGGCATAACTCCCACATATTAACTCCATTTGATCTGATTTTTCTTCAAGGAGCTCCATAATTGAGTTGAAAACATTCTCCAAGTGATTTCATGCGTAGAAGCCTCGTGATTTGGAAGATATGAGTCAAACAATGAACATATCTCATTACTGCTTTCCATGATATCTTTAAAGTTAATTGATCGTTGCTTCCATTTAGCAAATCCTTCCTTTTCCAAGTTAGCTCCTGGTTCAATCATGGTCTGATCAGCATGATCTAATGGTAAAACCTCGGTTGAGACGAGCTGGTCGACAAGATCACCATCTTGAGCCGTGTCCATGATCCAAGCAGGTCGGTGCTCGAACCGGGGCGCATCACTAGTTATCCTTGGGACACATTTTTGACTCGAAAAATATTTAAAACAAGTCTCATTCTACCATCGTAGAACAATGCTCTGATACCACCTTTGTGACACCCCCGATCGTAGATGATCGGAAATGACATGGTCAATGTTCCCTGAAAGCCAAACCGAGGTTCACGAAAAAATTCTGATCACCTTGGACTAGCTATTTGAGAACACCAACGCTCCTACCGAATATCGACCAAGGCTTTTTAACCCGATCGAGTATCCGATATTTAGTTCGTCCCGGACAAGGACTAATATCATATGGGTACTCGTGATTTACAATTTTTTTTATACATTATTTATTTACTTTTAAACATTTTACAAAGTGTTATAGTTTCACCCTACGGCCTAACGCCCAACAACGTTTTAAGTAAATATACAACAAAAGATACGTTGCAAGGACAAAATAATACTACCTCTGGTTGGCCGTTCCTTCCGTCCAAAAAGAAGAGGTCTCCCAACTAGTGATTACCTTCACACACAACAATGAGCCGTGAGTAACTAGTTTACCCAGTGAATCTAGATCACTACACAATCAATAGTACAATCAAACAATCATCATAGAATGAACATGAACATACAAATACTTGATTTATACTTTAATATATTATTCATCAATGTGAATCTCATTTTATTTATCACTTCCTTGTTACCCGCCCTTCATCACTTCAATTATAATTACAATATATATACTAAACTCGACAAACTACAAAGGCTAACCGAGAGTAGTGAGTTAGCATTACCATCATCCTCAAACGTCCTAATGAACATTCGAGATTGCATTGTCATGCAGTACACGGCCTCCAGGGTGCTACCCCATCATCGTGTCTTCATGACCTTTTTCCATTCGCAGGACCAAGTCACGGTAATGCGGGAATTTAGGGATAGTGATTAGTAATGAGTTTTCACTTAATACTTAATTCCTTAATTATTTAATAATTAATCATACATTATTTATACTTATTACTAGTATTTGAGAACAAGTACTAAGAAGTGGCTTAACCTCAATCTGTACTTTCAAATATTTTTTTAAGTGTTAAGTGTTTACATTAAGTAAACACCACACATTTTCAAAGGATTAAGAGACTTTACTACTTAACCGATATAGTTCTATTCCATTCAATCACACACACACACATATGTGATCTAACACCACATCACCCTAGACTCACCAAGAGATTGGTCTTGAAACTGATTTGGACAAGTCTTGAAACGTTCTTGTACTAGGCTGGACGGACCTGAAATAAGCAGTTCAGAAACATGATCATCCATCCAAATAATTCGGTTATGAAGAAGGAGTTTGACTTAGATCTAATCAGCTCGGTTCAGGACATAACTTAGCAGTTTATACTAACTCAGACTAAATCAGTACGTGATAGGTTCAGACCATAAACAGCTTGGCTCAGACGAGTACTAGACAAGATCAAATCTGTTAGGTTCAGAACAATAATATTCTGGCAGTTTGGTTCACTCTAACTACTTAAATGAATTAAGTTAAAGCTCGGTTCTACTCCTCCTATATCATATCAGTTTGTTTCAGAAAAGGTTGATTCAGGACAAGTTCATTTCATCGCATTTTAACTTCACTCAGACCATACACAGTTTAGCTAGCAGTTTTCAAAGATTGATTCCAACCAAAAGTAAACTAAACTGATCAGTACACCATCTTAAACAAGTGATCCGACCATGACCTTAGCTTAACAACACAAGGAATTGCTCAGAACAGGGCTAAGGCAGGTAGATGAGGCTTACCCTAGATCACCACGGTTAGATGGCCTTAAACGGATCTCCTCTCCAAGCTTTACACACGGCTGTACTGGATCACAAAGAGAGATGAGGGTTTGGTTCATAACATAAGCTGAACTAGGTTTAGGGTTTACTAAAATCCTTTGCCTTCTGATCCTTCTCAAGAAAACAAACTGAGACAACTGGTGGATGAATTTCGTTCAGGTTTCTTCTTGATCTTTCTCTTGATTTTTACTTCTTTCTCTCTGATTTTTTTCACTAAAATTCTCTCTTTCTCTTAGCAACAAAAACGTGCAAGTAGCTCCATGAAGGGGTTATATAGCTGAGGAGTGTTCCTAGCTGAGTGTCTCAGCTTAACACAAAGCAGAAGTGAGCAAGGACAGCTGGAGTCCTGCTTCACACACCCAGCCACCAGCCGCTTCTATTTCCTTCCTCTTAAGAAAGGTTTATAAATCATATGCTTCTCACATGATATGTCCAGGAAGCAAGCAAGCAGGCAGCTTGTGCTTGTCATGTGACTTGTGCTGAGAAAGCAGGCAGACAAGGTGCTGAAGGACCATTGATGATTTATAAGGAATTTTAAGAAGCTTGTCGGTAATTTTCGGGCAGTTTTCGACTAAAATTTCCTCGACCTTTGATTCTTGTCTTGCTTCAACCAAACTAATCTAACTTAAATAAAATTCGACCAACATAATTATTACTTGACCAGAACTAACAAGGGAAGTCCTTTCGACCACAAGAAAATCCTGTCGAGTCATTAATTCATCGGTTGATCTTTATTTTAATTATGATCGATTAAACTCAAATCTGACTTTTCAAAAGATTCTCGACCAAAATTATATCCACTCGTAAGGTTTCATTACACGCGTGACTCTAGGTGTTTAGTTAACCGTTATCTTCTAATACGATCGACCCGATCCTTTCTCGAGAAAATGAGTTCTTTCGGTAAGGTTCCAGTGTCAATCCCGATCGAGACAAAACAAAGAAAAGTTTGATCAAGTATCGAAAGGGGGAGTTCAAAGAGGACGATGTGAAACTAGATTGATTCGGTCCGACTTACCGAACGAACGGGTCAGATTGCTTGTGTTGTCTAACTCGCCCGATGGCGAGTTGGCCTTGTCCAACTTTTCATACGGGCGACTTGGTTGGTCCATGCTGACCAACTTGCCCGTATGGCGAGTTGGCCTTGTCAAACTCGCCATACGGGTGAGTTGGTTGGTCTGTGCTGACCAACTCGCCCGTATGGCGAGTTGGTTGATCAATGCTGACCAACTCGCCCCTATGGCGAGTTGGCCTTGTCCAACTCGCCATACGGGTGAGTTGGTCGGTTCGGGTTTCTTTCTTTCGAGTTTTGGCCCGGAGACTTGCGCTAAGTCGATTTTGAGGCTGCATTCGTATAGAAAAACAATTTTTAGATGCTGATTTCGAGAACACCGTTTTTGACCCCAACAAACGTATTCTCCCGATATGTTTTTGATGTCGATTCCGTCGTAACCGATTTTGACCTTCTCAGAGAGAGTTGAGATATAGAAGTGACATCGAAAAAGGACCAACAGAAGCAGTATCGATCGACACCAGAGCTGAAGTATCGAACGACACCACCATTGCAACATCGATCGACCACAACACTAGAGCGTCGATCGACACCCGTCGTTTATCAGAGCAGAAAAAGTTTGAAGTGTGTCAAAATCTTTTCGATGGAAGCACCACGAGATCATAAAAGTCTGGGGGAAAGAAGAAGAGGAATTGGAAGAAAAGAAAAATGATCAAGGAAGGTCCTAAGTTATCATTGATTCCCCACTTCTCAGATGGTGTCAGGAATTACAGAAAGCGCAGCAGATGCTTCTTGCAGCCATTTGCAAAGCTTCGAGCACTCTTTATTGCTAAGATGATAGACAAAGGAGAATAGTCTAGGGAGGCTTTCACAAAAAGTGTGATGAATCTGAAGACATTTGACATTGGGAATTGTTTTGAAGCAAATCCCCAATCTCATCAGAAATGAATCAAAGTTCCAAAACGTCGAGCTTAAGACTATAACCAAGCGCTGAGTGGAAGGCAACCCATTGTTTAGTAAGCTTTTAATTAGTTTTTACTAATACTACTATTTATTTGAGTTTTATTATATTTTTACAGACTATATGAGTCCACCATCGATCGACACCATAGAGGCACCATCGGTCGACGTTGGGTCGCGACCATCGATCGACCACACATACGTACCATCGATCGACGCTCTCTTACAGAAAGAGGTATCGAGTTTTATACTTAAGCTATTTACTTATGATTTAATTTTTCTAACTAATCCGGAGCAGATTACACTGGGGATAGTGTAATTTAAGTATGGGGGAGGTTCGCTAATGCTATTTGATTGTTTTAGTGTTATATATATATATATATAAGTTTCAAAATGTTTTATTGAGTCAAGAAGAGGACTATGATCAAGATTTATTATTGAGTAACCATGCTATAAACACCATTCTTAGAAAGTTGTTTGCAGAGATTACTAGAGATACCAAAGTGGATCATCCTGCCACTATATCACACTTGCTTAGAAAGTTTGGAGGAACCAAAGCTGATTTCCAACACTAATCCTAACATTATTTGCTTTCTTTGGGAATTGGTATACATTGGATTGGATTTCTTCTGCAAGTCTGGAAGGTAAAAGTCTGTGTGTTTCTGATTCCGCTCTTTCTCCCCTTTAGATTAAAAAAGGAGTCAAACAGGATTTGGTGGCTATTGATTCATATGATCCTAGAAAGAGATAAAGGTCAAAAAGAAGTGAACATGATCTGGTGGCAAAAACCACTAGGGCTTGACTCATGAAAGCCTATCCAAATATCTCATTCAATAAAAATAAAATAAAATGATACCCTCAAAACAAGGGCGACATTGACTGAGAAGAAGTGAGAAGAGAGAGGAAAGGAATCGGAGAAGACTACCTGTATGTTCAGATACTTTCAGAGGTAAGAGTCTATATATCCTTTGATCGACACTCCCAAGGTAAAGCCTGCACTTATATTTTATGCAAAGAAATGAAATCAGTAGGTGGCGAGTTAGACTAGTATTCGCTAAGTTGTTGGTACAATGGATTTGGTTGTATACTAGGATATGGTCTGTGTTTGACTTGATAGGATATGGTTGCAACAAAGTAGGTGAAAGTTATACTTTATGTGAGTCTTGGCTTTTCAAAACCTCTTTCACAGGCTTTGTTTGCTTGAGGACAAGCAAAATGTTAAGTCTAGGGGAGTTGATAGGAACTGATATTTACCACTATTGTGCCATGATATCAGCCCTATTTAGAGTTTATTATAAGTGTTTGGAGTATTTTTTAGAGTATTATCAGGTTAAGGTACGTTCTGGATAACTTTGGTGATTCTTGAGCTTTTCGAGATGCAGAACTGCGCAGATGCGATAGATGTTTAGCTATGGATGGAGACCTTCCTACAGTGAGATTGAGCTGATATTTTGTTAGAACATAGAGCTTTGAGTTGGCTTTCTAATGACACCGGTTTGAGGTCCATCGGACGGTTAAATATAAAGTTACGCCCGATTTACTGAAGAGTGATCTGTCTGCCTCGCGAGAGGAAACTGTCATGGGGATGAATGAGTGTCGATCGATGGCACAGCCTTACCATCGATCGATGGTGATCCCAGAAGACAGTTTTGAATTGTTTTATGGCCTTCTTAAGCCGAGAAGCCATCACAAATTACCAAAATACCCATGGACGACCTAAAACCTTATTTATATGTTTCTATGCCCTTTTTTATGCACCAAGATTTATTCTATCTATTGTTCTAGGGTTAAGAGAGAAGGGAGGAAACCCTTTAGTGTCCTCCTGGAACTCCTTTGGTTCTTTATTTGATTTCTATTCTATGTCTATTATATTCATCTATGATTTCTGTGACAAAGATCATGTCTGAGTAAACCCCTTATTAGGTTTAAGGTTTATTAATAGTATTGATGGATTAGCCAAACAATAGAATTGCTAGGGTGATTATTACATCTATCAATAGAATTGTGTTTATTTCTTGTGCTTTAGAGTAGCTAACTAGAACCCTGATCATAGGATAGTTAGGCGCAAGCGAGAGCATGGTATGCTACCAGAATTAATCCTGTTGAGCTAGGTTGCTAGAAAAAACGAGAGTTGATTTAGGTAATCTAGTGAATATATCAATTATGTCTTAATGCTTGACTCGAGAGACCATCGATCGACGCAATATCATTGCCATCGATCGACGGTCAATCCGTGTCAACAAGCAAGAACTGAGACATCGGACTTAGTCAATAGATTAGACTCGCAGCGAGAGCTTGTCGTCTTTTACATTAGATATCAAGTTCTATGATTATTACCCTTAGCTTCTATCTTCTATAATCCACGTGCCTGAAATCCTAGATCTAGCTATTTATTATTATTGTTTACTTTCCAATCAATTAATTATCTGCAATAGTTTATTTACTGGCTATTAATCTATTTGCCTAGCTTAATCGCGACTGTATTGAGTTTATTGTGTGTTAACACTCCCTGTGGATTCAATCCTTAAATACTACAATTCAACCTATCTTGGCAAGAGTAGTTCTTACAGTTAATTTGATAGAGTTTGCATTGAAATACATAAAACCCTCCTGTCAGTATGATTTTTAAAAACAACATCTAATGAAATTGTTAATTATACTTAAAATATTGGGAATTTTTCTAAAAGAGCACAAAATAACTATGGTTTTGTCCACTTAGCACTAATTCAAATTTTGTAACTTTTGGACAAAGACTACCCTTATTATTAATAAGAAAATCATATCAATTTATTTACAATGCAAAAAATAAGAAAAAATATAGATTATGTCGTAGAGAAACATATTTATATAAGAAAAACATTTTGGTATTTAAAAGATATTTAAAATACTAAGTTTGAAAATAGATTAAATATGTCAGTTAATCAGATCTACCATCTACGGTCACTTAGAATTTGCAATTCACAAATAATATAAAGATCTAATAAATATAGAATGCGAAATACGCCAAAAAAAAACTTATCTACCAAAGTAGAATGTCAACTCTACCACTTCTCTTATATTCTCTGTTTATGGTAGATCCGATGTATTGAAGAATATTCAATTTTATACTTTCTTAGAAAACACATTCTCTCATTCTCTTTTTTATCTATTTCAGTGGTATACTCTATCTACGGTTACATATATTTACTAACTACGGCAGAATGTAGATTCTACTAGATCTGTAATTAAAAATCCTCAAAAATCTTGTTAAAACGACTACAAAATATTTTTTAAATATTAAAATATTTTCTTTTCTTTTAATTTTTTTAAACGGTTAATTTTCTCTTTTTTTAAACGGTTAATTTATTTTTAGTTTTAACAATGGTAGAAAAATGTTAAATATTCAAATTTAATTATTATTTTTTTTAATAATTATTATATTGTATTTAAAAGGTAATTACAAAGGACTAATCTGGGTTTTTATTAATATTTGTGCTAAGGGGACAATCATTTATTTGGTCCAAAATTCTTATGGGACAAAACCATAATTGTTTTGTGCTCTTTTAGCAAAATTCCCTAAAATATTTTATCCAGCCAAAAATTATTTAAATCATAGCTAATATTAATTTTAGCCAAATATAAGAATTATTGTACATTCAATAATCAATACACCCTAACATTAGTGTCAATTTCGTCCTTTTAAATTCACATTCTGTATAACAATCTTGTACACACGGAATGGTTGTAACCAAATCCTTCCCACTGAATCCACATCGGTCGCCTCACTAAACATTTCATATTTTCCATAAAAAAGACTGCATTTCATATGTTAGATTGAACAACTAATATGAAAACATTATTCTAAAATCTAGTATCTATATAAGTATCAAAATAGCTAATATAAAATTTACTATAAACAATCTTACAAAATTGTATCATACACTATTGGCAACTAATTGTATTCTTGGCTGAAAATAAAATGTCTTATCCGGACAACAATTTTGAGTTATAAGTGTATATCTGATGGAAGCATTTTATAAACATTTTAGTAGCAAGTGTTTTAACTGATTTGATAGATCTTAACCTATTTTTTTCTACAACAAACATTGTAGAGCCGGATAATAGTTTGTTAGCTGAAAAATATTTTATTATATGACTATTTCTATATCTATCTTTGAAAATATTATTTGAAGTAATGTTAGTGATATATTTGGTTTATGTATATTATTAAGAATCTATTTTAGTCATTTTAGGTGTTTAAATATTGCATTTAGGCGTTATTAAGAGTTTCATATGTACATTATGCATATACATGAGCTTAGAGTACACAATAAGGACGTTTGGACAAAAGGAAGATAAATCTGCACTATTGTAAATTTAGGGGTCAAAAGCAAAATGCAAAAAAGTAGGGACCAGTAAAAACAACAAAAGATGGATCCTGAGCTGCCGTGAGCTTGCATCGATCGAACTGAGATGACCCAACCGCTCGATTCATCATGCACGAACCGCAGCACTCGATCCAGACTGAGATGGATGAATTGATTGCTGTTCTGCTCGATTCAATCCTCTCGGCCTAAGCCTCACCCCGTGCGGCCACAATCGAACGATGGAGATGTGACGGCGGTGAGAAGATAAGAACCATACACGGTAGCGCTCTGGTGCGTCGGAGATGCAGTCACGACGGTGGGACAGAGACATAGACGAGACGACAAACCGGGCAGCAGAGAACTGGTGATCAGAAGAAGGCGCAACGGCAGAGGAGCAAGCTCGGAGCACAAAGGTGAAGATATTACGTGTATATATATATATAGTAATACTTTATAATAATGTATATTACTTCTCTATATTAATTTAGGACTACCTAGTTAAAGAAAAAGTATACATTGTATTGTGGTAAAATACTCCCTCACAGATGCTACTGACAATTACGTTTCTAGTGTTTTTCCATTCTCACAAATTTTCTAATTATTGGATATTTTCATGCAACTAGCTCTTTTTAAAATACAATATCTAGGTCGAGGCTCGAGAGCAACTTTTGATATTATTTGTCGTGCGTCTAATGAACATAGGGGTGGAGACGGACCAGATATCCAGGACCTAAAAATTAAGATATCCGGATTTGGGATCCGGTTTAGACGGATCCGAAATTTTACTATCCGGATTCGGATCCGGGCACTCCGATATCCTATTTTCGGGAGCGGATCGGGACGGGATCTCGTATCGAATCCGGATCCCCGGATAATACGTCCCAGGCCTACTAATGAACATCAAAAATTCCATCAGAAATGTAGGTTATCATTTTAGCTGGACATTGTACCTAATATCATGGATTCTGAATGTTCTTCCATGTCCATTACTTCATATATCATCTCAATGATTCACATCCATAACTCTTCCTCTTCAAAAAGATTTGTCCTCAAATCTTTCTCTCCGAAAAAAGAAAAACATCAACCACACTTCCAAACAATCCAGAATTTGTAAAACATAAATAATTTTTTTTTTGGTAGAAGATGGATAGAATGAGAATGATGGATAACAAAAGTGAATACCTCATCTCAAAGTGGCTCTGATACCAAATGATAAAAATCTCCCAAGGAAATATACTCTGAAATTGGTAGAAAGGATAAAGCATTGCTGCTATGAAACCGTGAAGATTCATAGAAAATGGATGCGGAGTGAAATGGTCAGACAAAGGATGCGGAAGGCATCAGATATTCAAACTCAATTCCCTAGGATATGACGCATCTAGACGACAATGAGGTGACCCCCTGGATATGACGCACCAGGATCAGTTGATCACTTGGATATGACGCACCAAGACGGATCAAAAAGATCAATGGATATTAAACACCACTGAAAGAAAAATGAGAAACATTCTCAAGGTTCAAAAATATAAACTCACTCTTGTTTTATTTCATTGAGATTACAACTTATTTATAAGAAAACAAAATTGGTGAGAAAGCTAGCTAATTAATACATAGGAAATGATAAAATGAGTGCATTGAGGAGAGATAAGGTTCTTGAAACAAGCATTCCTTGTATGCAAGAGAGAAAATCTTTACATACAGTTTAGTTTCTGATTTTCGTAACTCATCTTGGACAACAAAAAAAACACTTGTTTATGAATCTTTTTGGGGCTTGTAACTTGATAAAAATGGGTTGAACATGTTATCTAACATCATGGATCAAATTCTGAATTTCTTCCATGTCCATTACTTCATATATCAACCCAACCCAAGATCACATCACATTCTCACACAATTTTCAATTATTAGATATTTTATGCAAATAGCTTTTTTTAAAATAAAATATATAGGTCGAAGCTCGAGAGAAACCTTTGATACTATTTGTGGTGCGTCTAATGAACATCAAAAATTCCATTAGAAATGTGACACCTATGATTCAGTCACAAGGTCGGTAGCACTCAGATCTCACAAACATCTATCCACTATTTTGTTACTATAAATACCTCAACTGTTCATAACTCTTAGTCCACTTTCCTTGTCCATGTCTTTCTCGTCCACAACTATTTCATCCACAACTTTCACATTGTTAATTTTTAGGTATTAATGTTAAAATATAAAAGTATATCACGATAGATGTTAAAATTTAGCAAACAAAAAATATATAATTTATTGTACCAATCAAATTTGTTATATAGATATTAAAAATGAAAATAGAAAAATACACATAAAAGGGTGAATGACTTAGATATATTTCCTATATAAAACGTATCCACATTTTTATATGTTTACATTTTCTTTTTCAATTTTCTAAAAAGAAAATATCCACCGTTGTTGGATGTATGTATACTTTTAGAATCTTATAGCCTACTTGTGTCTAACAAAAAAGAACATATAACTAAACTAGTATATCTGTGTCCACTCTTTCTTTTTATCACATCTAAACTCAACTACTTTACTAGTTATTTTTAAGGGTTTTTGGTCCAAAAAGCACATAGAAGAACAAAGAAAAGTGTTTCTCCATACAAATGTGACTTATCATGTTAATAAAACTTAAATATGTCTTAGAGAATTTTTAACATCCAATAATTATATTAGATAAACGCCCAATGAGGCTAGACGGTTACAACCGAAGGTATATGTGATGGCAAGACGATAAGAAAAAACTAAAACATGACGAAAGATATAGACGGTAAAGGAGAGAATAGATCCGTAGAAAAAATTTACTTGAATTCCTAAATATACTTTTCAACAGAACAAGAAGAATCAAATTTAAAACCGACGTTGAAGAATCCAATCGATGGGGTTTGAGATTGGTTGGAGACCATCTCTGCTAATGATCGGCTGTTGGCCGGCAAGAGTTGCAAGACTCCAGAACCGTAGCCAAGAGTGGACAAATGAAACCTTAATTGCTTGGATATGGAATTAAAATTCCAATGAGATGTAGCAATAGAAGACTCAAAGGGTATGAGACCCTTTACACAATGAGCATGTTTGTCTGTGAGAGTTTTCCTAAGGCCCAGGCCCATGTGAAACAAAGAAAGCACTCGATTAGGGTTTCACAGGAGATGAAGGGAAAAAAGCATGAGACCGACATATGAAGGAAATGAAGCACTGATATCCCATAGAATTAACCACTTTTAGATCATGGTATAGGTCCTTTTAGAGTCTATTATATTTTTTTGGGATCTTTTTTAGAGTTTTTTTCGGGTTTAGCTACGTTTTGGAGAACAATAGAGATTATGAAGTTTTTAGAGGTGCAGAACTGCGCACACGCATCAGAAGTTTAGCTATGGATGAAGACATTACCCACGGTGCGATTGAGCTCATCATTTAAGAAACGATATAGCTTTGAGTTAGCTTTCCAATTCCACCAGTTTGAGATCAATATAACGGTTAGATATAAAGTTATGCCCGTTTTACTAAAGCGTGGTATGTCTGCTTTGTGAGAGGAAGCTGTCGAGATTTAGAAGGAGTGTCGATCGACACCAACCTCTTAGTGTCGATTGATACAGATTCTTGAAGATGGGCCGAGTCTATTTCAAGACCGACTAAGGCCCAAAAGTCACCACAAGTTACCAGAATGCCCCGACAAACTTTAAACATTATTTTTATAGTTTTGTAAGCCCTTGTTGACGACTACACTTTCTACTTTTTCTTTTATTCATTGTTTTAGTTTGTAGAGAAGGTTAATTTTTCTTCAGATATTGATTGGAACTCCTTTGGTTTTATCATTGATTTCTTTATCTATTATTTATTGAGACTATGATTGTGTTCTTGCTTTAATGTTTGAGTAATTCTCATATTAGATTTAGGGCTTTCATGTTCTTAATATCAAACTGATAATCCTAGGATTGCTAGGGTTTCTTACTGATTTGTACACCAGGGTAGCTTGTGAATACTAGGATCTAATATAATTGAAAAAGTATTAGAGTGTGACTGATTATATGAACCTATAATCATATGAAAATTGAGAGGCACGAGAGCGCAATCAATTAACGGAACCCGAGCTCTGCTGGATTAGATACCTAGGCGCATACGACAATTGGTCTAGGGTTTATTTGAACAATATCGATCTGTACGTTGATGCTTGTCTAAAGATGTGTCTATGGACACTCAATCATTAGTATTGATCGCCACTCTTCCTGAATTTGCATACGAGATTTGGAATCTCAAGATTTAGACATCTAATTAGAAATTGCATGTGAGAGCTGGATTATTTGCTTATTAAATTCAAGTTATAGAATTGAAACTATAAAACACTTAGCATACTTGATTGTAGCTTTACATCTCTTGATTGATAAATCCATAGATCTGGCGTTTCTTCCTTATTGTATGCAACCTTTTCATCTATTTATTGCTTGTTTACTACTTTATTACTGTTTTCCTAGCTTGACTTGAAACTCATGTCTATTATGTGAAAGATAAAGTCTATGTGGATTTTATCCTAAATTACTACATCGAACCTCTAATTTGAGAGAGTAGTTTGAACTTTAATTTGAGCATATCAAATCTGGCGCCGGTTGCTGGTGACTCTGATCACCACTAGACTAGGTGTAGGATTTTGTCTATGTTTTTATTTTTAGTTTACTTACTTAAAAAATATTCTTACGTTTCACGTACATTCATCTGAGTACCAGAAGCAACAAGGGAAAAGAACTCTTGGACTTCTAAAACCAGGAGCTAGCTGAGTTTGAACATAAGATCCGTAAGACTAAGAGGTCAAGTGTCGAGCGACACCATCCTCCAAGCAGCGATCGACCACCTCTGTTCTAGTGACGAGCGACACTCATCTGATAACATCGATCGACACTGCACGCGGTAAGTCAAAGATGACTAGGGAGACTCATGTTGATTAGGATGAAAATGGAGACTTGCATGACCCAGAGGGTCATCTATGTAATACAGCATGTCAATACATAGATGCACATGGCTCTGTAATCCTTAAGGCATTTGCTGCTGCTGATGTTGATAAAGTTCTTCGCTGATAACATTAGCAGAATGGATCATGCCTAGTCAGTTCTATTCTAACATGCGTGAGATTTAACCTTCAGAAATTCATGGGGGTTGATATAAAACCCGCATACTTCTCTTATGTGGTTAGCACCCTTTTCATGGTCTTCCTCAAAAAATCCCATGGACCATATTAAAACACTCGAGTATTTTTTGTCTGGCATCAAGGATCATGAAGAAACTAAAAATTATCTCTCTGCTAGATTTTCAAATGTTCTCTTTCTGGGAATGCAGTTAAATGGCAGAACTTCCTATACCACTAGATCTCTCACTACCTGAAATTGATGTCAAGACTGCATTTCAGATAGATCCCCTTTGATGACGCAAAACTGAAGAGGTAAAGAATAAAATTTGGATATTGTCTCAGGGACCTAGTGAAGCATTCAGAAGCTCTTGGGACATGTTTAGGAAATACCAAAGAGGACGCGTCCACATGATGGTTTCATGGAGGTTCAACTTCTGAAAATCTCTTCAGGGGTTTTCATTTGCGTTATATGTTGATGCTGGACGCTGCAAGGCGTAGAAACATCAAGACCAAGACCCTAGAGGAAGCAAATATACTGATTGAGAGCTTGGTATCTAACAACAATACCAAGAATATGGATATCCACAAGATGAAATCGGCTGTAATGGTTGGTGACAAGATCGTTTGAGGTCAACGCTAACATTGGTTCTGTACATGAATTCTCAATGGTGGAACATGCTGCAGAAGAAGATGAGAATCACATCAATGAAACTGGTCTTCAGGGCTATATCAGAGAGTGGAGTCTATAATGGAACGAGTCCTAGAGATTCAGCAGAAGATGAATGCATACTTAAATTTGAGCTGAGTTTTTCTACAAAGAGTTGAATGGAAAATTTGAAGCCTTGGCCACCCGTGTCATGATTCTTGACACCCATATTTTTCAGACTGCAGAAGCTGTGAAGAAGCATGAAACTCTGGTTAAAGGGAAATGTAAGGAAAGCAAGAGACACCAGGTGATGCTATCTTAGATGATGATTTCAGGGAAGTGGTAGAGCAAGAGAAGCTCCAAGAAGGGACTTACAAATAAAATGTGCTATGTCCGTTGGCAGGATCGCACTGGTGTCGATCGACACCATAGCTGAGCATCGATCGACACCCCTTGAAGAGTCTGTATGATCTTGTGAAACAGTGAGAATCGAGCGAAATCAAAATTCGATGATTACACCCTTTTTCTCCTATGTTATATCATGCTGAGCCGAGGTGTCGGATCACGACCTACCACTGTCGTCGATCAACACCTACCGGTGACTTACCGAGTTTGATTGCCAAGTATTGATGCACACAGCTTGAGTGGAACTCGATACCCAAATCAAACATCAAAAAAGCCAATAGTGAACACTAATTAACAACCTGAAGATGCACCAGAACAAGAGCAATTGACCCCAGCTGGAAACCTCTTTTGTGAGAGTTTTGATCGACGACACACACGCAGTATCGATTGGCACCATATGGACGAACATGAACCTGCCATGTATCAGCAGGCAACGAAAGAAGGAAGTTCAATTGGGAAGATAGAAAAATCTAGGAAGCCTTATTTTCCCAAACACCTCAAGAGAGAAGCTAAAAAATCTGAAATTGATAGATTTTGCAAGAGATTGAAGAGGGTTCCTAAGAATATATCTGTAACATCCCGATTTTTGGTATATGTGGAAGAGCTTAAGATATTTTATTTGGCTACCTATGTCACCAAATTAACTTACCTTTTCCGTCATACATCGGTTTAGAACTCCAGGCTTAAGCGTGCTTGGGCGGGGAGTAGTGAAGGATGGGTGACCTATCGAAAAGTGATTCGCGATACCGTGCGAATGAGGCCAAAATACGGGGAAAGGTCGGGGGTGGTGATTGTAGGGTTAGTAAACAATGCTTTCAAGCCTTGGAAAATTAAGGCACAACTCAGTGATAGATATTCACTTAACCTAGCAGTACTACTTTTGGGCTAATCCATGTTTGCTATCATTCAACCCTAAATCCAGTTGATAACTACTCAGACATAATCAAAGTAAGAATAATAATCTGAATATAATGCATAGATAAAATACTGGGGTTCCAATACAAATTTTCCTAAGGAGTTATGAATCTTCTCCCCTAAATCCTAAAGCTATAATGGAGTGCTGGTGCACACAATATGCCACTGGCACACTGCACCACGCACTGGCTCACTGCCCTCCACACACACACACACACACCTTTGGTGTCATACATAAAGTATAAATATAAAACTCTAAAATCGAGGTCAAAAATCATCCATGGGTAATCTTGTAATCTTGTGTCTTGTCTCTAACTTGGGCTTGAAATCGGCTGTCTACTAATTGGACATCGATCGATGTCAGATGTGCAACATCGATTGATCTTGGTGATGTAACATCGGTCGATGCCAAGGTAGTGTCGTCGATCGATGACAGTCGTGTACTTCGATTCTCACAATGATCAGCTACGGATTATTCTCCTCTAAATGCTCTAAAAGCTCAAAGTATCTCCATATATCTCCAAAATATACCTGGACTTGAAAAGACCTTAAAATATAGCCTAGACACACATAATAGACCCTAAATGAAGCCTATAACTGGTAATAAATAGGCTATATCAACTCCCTCAGACTTAATATTTTGCTTGTCCTTAAGAAAACAAGCCTGCGAAAGAGATTTTGAAAGCGAAGACTCACATAATGGTCTAAGTATAACTGTCACCTTACTTTATTGCAACCACATCCTATCAAGTCAATCACAGAGAAAATTTATATACTCTATCCTAGTATAGCAACAAAATTCATTCTACAAACAACTTAGCGAATATTAGTCTGATTCGCCCCCTCTACTAATTTCATTTCTTTGCATAAAATAAAATGCATGCTTTACCTTGGGAGTATCAATCAAAGGATGGAATCTTACCTCTGCAAGTATCTGAACACACAGGTAGTCTTCTCAGAGTTCTTTCCTCTCTCTCTTCTCACTTCTCCTCAGTCAATGTCTCCCATCTTTTAAGGGTATCATTTTTTTTTCATTGACTGAAAATATTTGGATAGATTTCCATGAATAAAGCCCTAATGGTTTTGCACCAGATCTTGTTCACTTCTTTTTGACCTTTATCTCTTTCTAGGATCATATGAATCAAGCTTTAATGGTTGTAGCCCCCAAATCTCGTTTGACTCCTTTTTATTAATCTGAAGGGGAGAGAGAGGGGAATCAGAAGCACACAGACTTTTACCTTCCAGACTTGCAAAAAGAATCCGACCCAGTGTATACAAAATCCCAAAGCAAGCAAATAATCTCAGGAATAGTGTTGGAAATCAGCTTCGGTTCCTTCAAACTTTCTAAGCAAGTGTGATATAGTGGCAAGATGATCCACTTTGGTATCTCTAGTAGTCTCTGCAAACAACCTTCTAAGAATGATGCTAAAGTGTGGTTAGTCAATAGTAAGTCTTGATCATAGTTTTCTTCTTGACTTAATAAAAACTTAAAAAAAACTCTCAAAAACAAATCAAATAGCATTAGCGAACCTCCCCGAGACTTCAATTACATTGTCCCCAGTGTAATCCGGCCCGGATTGGTTAGGAAAAATTCAAATCATAAGTAAATAGCTTAAGTATAAAACTCGATACCTCTCTCTATAGGATAGTGTCGATCGATGGTAGGCGGGTGTGGTTGATCGATGGTCGCGATCCAAAGTCGACCGATGGTGCCTCTATGGTGTCGATAGATGGAAACTCAAATAGTCTGTAAAAACAAAGTAAAACTAAAAAATAAGTTGTAGTATAAGTAAAAACAAAATAAAAACTTACTAAACAGTTGGTTTCCTCCCACTCAGTGCTTGGTTATAGTCTTAAGCTCGACGTATTAAACTTTCTAACTAGAAGGGAGGTGGATCAACACTACGAAAACAAGTGTGTACATCTTCTTTGCTCTTCTGAAACCATGTACCAACGAAAGTTTCTCATTGCTTTATCTCCTCTGGCTTTCCCATTCTTTATGATCTCCTTAGTAACCTCCACTGAATGCATTGTCCTTTGTAGATTCTCAATACCGCGCTGTAGAATTCTAAGTCTGGCAGCAGTAGGCTCTGATATATCCTTCAATTGCTGAGAAATACCTTCTTTCATCAATCTTTGGGAAAAAGAAATATCATTGAAACTGTCTTCTAATTGTTTTTCTGCTGCGTACTTCTGTCTGTCGAAATCAATATCGATCGACGGGCATGATGCTGCCGTCGATCGATGTCACTCTATCTGGTCCACTCGCATGTTGTCTTTGAACAATATCCAAATCTTGCTTCATCTCAACCTTGCGTGTTCTCAAACCGTTGAGGCACTTGTCTATAGGATAGTAGACATCATCAACCCTCTTGTAGAAATCACCCAATGACATCTCTTGAGCTTTGTAGATCTCATGCACAATATCGTCAATCTCTGCTATGTTGTATCTCTTTTGTTTCTGCCTAGACATAGCGATCTTTGCTGCATGTTCTGGTAAACATATGTAGATCAGCTTAAGCGTAGTGGCTCTCTCTAGAACCGCTCTGACGTCTTCTTGCACATTAACAACTCTTCTGTCTATAGCTCGTGAATTACCATTCTCATCTCTGTAGATGCCATACTCATCTTCTTCCCCCATTGGAAAATTCTTCTGCCATTGGCATCATAAGCTCTTTGTTTCATGCTCTATGCGAGCTTCTATTAGTAGTGGGTTTATCCAACCGATTTGATCCTGGATTTTCTGAACTAAAGGAGTTAGCTGTACAGAACTCATGGACTCTTGGAATGGTGGTATCGTTCGATGCATGCTTGTTGTTGTCAATCGATGTTTTGATTGTGGATAGGCTCTTGCTTATGCTCCTTTTTGTCGATCGATTTCGGGTACTTGTGCGTCGAATCGATGGCTGTGTGGTGTCCAAATAAATTTCATGATTCATTAGCCATAACAGGGCGTCTTCTACATCCTCAATAGGTAGATTAAAATTCTCCAATAAAGATCTCGTCCACGTCCTTCTGTATCTTTTGAAAGTTCCAACTCATCTAGTCTGAGATAACTATCTTCTGTATCTTATTCTCCAAGTAATTGTTCTGGTTTTCTTTTGATGTCGTTCGATGGCCAAGATATGCGACAATCGATGGCCTATTATCAACTTTCGCGTTCATTTCCAAGCCAGCTTCTTCCAATGCCAGGCCGTCGGGAATCAATCAGTTCCTCCTCTCTGTAATCTGCATTGTATTCTTTGTAAGCTTCACCGTATTCTTGGCCATGCCTGATGGGTGTCGATCGATGGTGTATGGTTACCGTCGATCGATGCTTGATAATCAGGACTGGGTGGCCAAAAAGGTTCCCAGCTCCATTGGCCATGCAAGTATATCTGCCACATCTTCCTTCGTGACATGTAGGAATTCTTGCCATCCATAGCTCTTGCGTGACCATCTGGATCTCTCATAATACCGAATTCATCTGGTTGTAGATAACCATATTCCCTTTCGTGTTGGCAGCTGAATATAGTTCGATCTCTACTTCATTCTCATTATCGATCGATGGTGTATGATTACCGTCGATCGATGTCGAATTCCCAAGTTGATGGGAAACATGAAAAACATCAGCCTCTTCCATAAGCAATCCCTCGGTGGTAGGCTGGGTTGTAATCGGAATCTACATGGTAGGTGTTGGTTGGTTCTAAAATTTGAGTGTCGATCGATACTATAGGGTGGATATTGATCGATTGTTGAACTGCAAGTCTGTCGATTGATGGTGTTGGTGGGTATCGAGCGATTGCTCCTTCTACCGATTCCTCATTGAACTCCTAATCTCAGAAGCATGTCGCCACAAGCTCTGCATCATTACATAATTTCGTGAGGGAATGTTATTCTTATAAATTCATAATAAACATTATGATCAATCAAGGAAAGGCACAACCTTTTGTCTTCATGTCACAGATAGCTCCTACGGTGGCCATGAATGATCTTCCAAGTAATAAAGAAGAGTTCCAATTGATATTGATGTCCATCACATGGAAGTCTATCGGGACTAAGACGTTCTGAATTTGCAGTGGGAATCTCTACAAATACCCCCTGAATCTACCCTAGAGCAATCCACAAAAATGAAAGAGTCACTAGAAGGCTCCACTCTCAAGTTCAACTTCTCTTCCATAGCTCTGGGTATGATGCTCACTGACGATCCGGGTCCATAAGGCATTGGGAAACTCATGGCTTTTTATCAGACATTGGCATCACAAACTTCCCAAGATCACTTTCTTCTTCTGAATGATCCTCGGCTTTTTTCCCAGGGTGACCCTCGGTAGCCTTATCAACCATCATAGGTTCTGATGCATCCATCTTCTGCTCTAGAGTTGTCATATTCGTGACCTTTGGTAAGAGGAACTTATTTTCTTACTGGGTACCATTGATCAATTTTACGATCTCTGCATCGAGCGTTGCTAAAATATTTCCCCGATTATGCCAACTCCACAGGGACCGTCAATCGATTCTCAGTATATTGTTCGATCGATCCTGTGCGAACCGCTGAATGAACTTGATTTTCTACACGGTATCCTCCACTTCTACCCAAAATCATCATCAATCACAGCATTGACGTTATGGTTCTGTCCAACCTCTTCCGTCCCCTAACCATAGCCTCATATCCTTAAGGGCTTCACTTTTCTGAGTCACCTGATTCTCCAGCTCCTTCATACGGTGTCGAGGTCTTCGATATTTGTGTTTAGGTGGAGGTACATGAAATCTATATTCCTATTGAAATCCACAGTCATCTTTGATTTCCCTCCACTACTTTGTCAAACCATTAAATTCGATCCATGGTCTTCTGATTGGCCTTGAAATCTCCATGCCTCTAGCAAGCTTGGGCTTAGCTTCAGCGTTGAGCTAATGCAGTGTGTGCTTCTGATTCTGCATCAGGGATTACAGCCCCTGATCGTTTATCCTTTGACTTGCTGCATACACAGATGACCCTTGAGGTCATGCAAGTCTCCATTCTCATTCTGAACCACTAGAATAGGCGCAACCATCTGAACTTGTCTGCTACCGTCGATTGATGCGCGTGTGAGATGCTGACGTCGATCGATGCTGTGTGATGAATGTCGGTCGATGCTAGAGTTCTGATGTCGGTCGATGATGTCCATGAAGAAGTGTCGGTCAACGCTGAGTATATGCCATTGATCGATGCTTGTCGTCTTTCTTTGCGGATCGTACGTTCGAGTTTTATTTTGGGTCTGGGAATAGTAATTCGTGTTCTTTATTGCTCCTGGAACTCTTTTGTGCACCTGAAAAAAAATTTACGTAACTTGAAAGTAAAAACAAACCTAGACTAAATCCTAGAAATTAAATCTAATGGCGATCAATGTTCCCCGGCAACGACACCAAATTTGACATGGGTGTGTTTATTGTTCTAGCAGGGTGTAAATATCCTAAACAATTAACTATCAAATTAACCCTTAATCCTAACACACAAAACAATATTCTTGCCAAGAGAAATCAGATGTAGTACTTAGGATCAAATCACGGAGAACAATGGCACACAATAGATTTCTTATTTTCAAAAGATTAAGCTAGTGATTATATATATTGGTAACAAATAATCAATTTAAGGAAATTCCTTATTGGAAGGTGTAGATGCAATATGGAAATATGCTAATAGTGTTAATATGGAAATATGATAATAGACTAACTAGATGCCAAACGTAAATATGCTAGATCTAGGGTTTTCAAGCTCAATAAATTATACGGAATAAGAAGCACGGATATGTAAATATTCTAGAACTTCAAATATTAACTATTCTAACCCTTTTAACTCCAACTCTCGTATGCTTAGAAAAAGTAAAGACAATCGATCGACGGCTAAGCCTGATGTCTATCGACGGGTGAAATCAGAAGGAAGTGTGAACGAGATTTGATATGTTCACCAAGCTAATTAGACTAGCTCTTGCATCGCGCCTAACAACCTAGTTCAATGGAGTCTATTATGGCACATAACCTACTCTTGTAGTCGTCCATTGTCCTACTTTGAGATTTCCTAGTAGCTACTCTAGAATGCAAGCATAAGCACAATCTCAATTGAATGGATATTAACTTCATCCCTAGCAATCCTACTTTTGGGCTAATCCATGTTTGCTATCATTAAACCCTAAATCTAGTTGATAACTACTCAGACATAATCAAAGTAAGAATAATAACTGAATATAATGCATAGATATAATAAAAAACTTGGCGTTCCAATACAAATCTCCTTAAGGAGTTATGAATCTTCTCCCCTATATCCTCAAACTATAATGGAATGCTGGTGCACACAATCTGCCACTGGCACACTTGCACCACGCACTGTGCACACTGCCCTCCACGCACACACACACGGAAAAAGGGTACATTCGAACTTTCAGGCCAGCGCAGATCAGATCAAAGTCTCCATCCATGTCCGCTATCTTCTCTTTATGAGCAGAAAGCTATTGTCCTCCTCGGCCCGCCGGAAAGGGGGATCTTCACACTGAAAAAAACAAATCTCTTGACCATCCCTCCTTTGATGGACGCTAGAGCCAGGCTCAAGGTCACGAACAATCATAAAGGAATCAAGGGAATTGGAGATCCTTGCCAAACGAGCCTGAAACTTCGCGACATAGAGCATCTTTAGCCCTTTCAAACCTGCAACTCGTCGACCCTTCTCTTCTCTGAAGATGGCACTGAAGTCGACGTACCTCTGAAGCCTTAGTCTCCTGGCCTGTTTTGCTTAAGCAAAAGAACTCGCCAGTCTTCTCAAAACCTCGCTCGAGCTAGCCAATCTGAGTCTCAAACTGAGATATTTCAAGAGAATGTGAATCCTCAATAACTTTCAACATCGCCTCGAGCTGCGATGACTTATCCCGCTTACTCCGCCAACTCTTTCATAAAACGTTCGACCTCTGATCCACAATCATTGATGATCCCAACAATCAAAGATATAAACGCGCGAACAAGACATAAATCATAGAATAACAATGTAATCACAAATAAACACTCCTGACACAAACCTTGGCACGATGTTGTGTCATCATGCGCCCGAACCAGACGCCTCCTGCTGACAAATAACAACCCTCGATACCATTGTGCTGCATTCTCCTCTTCTTAGTCGCATCAGGAGTAGCGCATGCTTTTGCGACCTTTTGATGTAATAGTGTGAGTGTCGCTAAGAGCGCGCCGTCCTAAACGATCTCTCTCTTGGCTGGAGGAGGAGGTATCAACTCAGGAGCTTGGGTCAGATTCGACATCGGAATCAGAGTCGCAGATGAACCTGATGGTTGAGCTACAGCCTCAGGCACGGGACACAACCGCGACAGCCGCCCTTTCTGTCAGAAGCAATGTTGTGCAAGAGGGCTATCTTGACCGGGAAGGATCTAGCATCAACTGAAGCATGGAGATTCAGTGGGGCAGTACGCATCAGACTGACCACCTCCTCAACATCACCGGCGATCCATTCATCTTGAAAGAGAGAAGCTCTCCAATATGAGCCGGAGATGCTCCGGGAGCAGGAGATTCCGAACGTATTCGCATGAAGGGCCTTCCCATCTCAGCATCAAAACTCTTATGGCCGCTACGGGAAGAAGACATCCTTTAAAAAGAAGGTAAGTGAAGAAAACTTAGAACTTGAGAAAGTGTGGAGAGAATGAAGAACGAGAGTCAAATACTTATAAGAGAATAAAGCGTTAGGGATTCTCCACATTAAATAATCAACAAAATTTCTTGACAGAGAAAGTCATATCCAGTGGTAGATTCGATTAACAAACACCATTCCCTGACCTACAAGAATCGCGCTCAAAACTTGCGAGCTGGTGGGCTAACTGTTGGGGTCAAAAAACGTAATCTTCAATCAACGTCTAGGATTGCCATCTCTTAGGGAAAACAGTTCTCGAATAATTTCAAGAAAACGATCCTAAGTAGAAAACTCCAGACTCCAGAGAAACGACCAGCATTCGGCAATAATTGGCGGACTAGCTCAAGAGTGGATCAATCAATCCAACTCGCCGTAATGGAGAGATGGGAACGAACCGCATCCAACTCACCATCAGGCGAGATGGACGAACCACATCCAACTCGCCATCAGGCGAGTTGGATCGACCAAGTCCAACTCGCCTGATGGCGAGTTGGATCAGCCTTTTCCGACTCGCCGTCAGGCAATGTGAATCTGACCTCATTAAACCCGAACTTTAACTTCTACTTTGTGCCTTGATTGAACTTGTACCTTGTTCCGTCTCGATTGGGAATTACCGTTGGAACTTTACAATAAAAGCCACAAAGACTTATTTTCTCGTATAAGTTCAAATTGATCGTATAAAATGACAACGATTAACTTAACAGCTTACTTGCCTAGACCATATAATTCAATTTGAACTATTTTATAGAACCGCGTCGTATCAAAGTGTTCTTTAGAAATAAATCGTAAAAACTTTTAAGTTGAAAACGGCCCAAAAAAAGGTCTAAAAACGCGTCTAAAACGTGTCTAAAAGCCCACTTACGATTTTGTATGAAATTGACCCCAAAGTTTACTATGACAATCTATCTATTATTCACAAGAAAATATAAATGTCAATTTTCAAAGAATAAATACAAAGATCGAGGAAAAATGGAATATTTTCGCGAGCGATAAACTCGACCTAGGGCAGAAAGAAAGGACGAGCCGACCTAGAATGCATATATAAGGGAAACTAAAGCAAGAAGCATCGGGATCCGAAGATTGAGACTTAGAGAATTCCCTTTAACTTAGGAGAATTTTAGAACTTAGGTGGCTAGACTAGCAAGGTTATATTGAGAACATTTTTCCGCTATTATGCGTTCTCTTTGTAAGCAATTCTCTATTCATTCTTGTTTTTGGTAAATCTTGTATCTTTGTTCTTGTCAATCAATAAAAACTCATCTGCGCAATTTACTATCGATATTCTGTTATCTTTTTATTTTTTCTTATCGTGTGTTTACGCAGTTAATCCGGTTCTTTGGGAAAATTAGGTTTCCTGACTTTCCTTATTATGGAAATTGACGGTGCGAAATTTGGTTCCCAACAATACACAAATTATATTAGAAGCAAGCACGAGAAGCGACAAAAATCACCCCCGCAATGCTCGTGTTTGAACCCAATCTTGGAGAAGTAACATGAAGAAGGCTCAAAGCAGGTCCACAAACAGATTTAGTCCTTGCTCAAGGTCGAGCTAAAAAATACTTCGAGAGGTCAATATTCGAGCTAAAGGTCGAGCGCGTATTCGCGGTACGGCACAAGCGGCGAGACAGAGTCAGCAGTTCTTCTTTCACAGATAAGGTTCAAGAAAGAAAGAGGTACAAGAATCACAGAGCCAACCAGATGGAGGAGAGGAAATCTTGGACATCAGGTAGAGAGAAAAACCACCTATATAAAGAAGAAAGGAAAGTCTAAGAAAAGGGAGACATGCAAAACCCTAGAGATCATACACCTACACTTTCGACCTTGACCTCCCCATCCTCAAGTCACTTCGCCAGTCATTGTTAGATATTTCATCTGTTCAAAATCCCTTTAAACCTTTGTTATATTTCGATCACGTCATCATAACAATAATGTCCACACGAAATCACACCATGCTAAATATGATGCCATTGTATTCTCCTAACCCTCATATAATCACTAAAATACCTGTTGGGAGATCCACCATATGAAGAGGAGTAGGTATCAGTAATCTGTGTATACATGTAAACTGAAAGTCAGTAATAACCATTAACAGCTAATGCGTCTTATCACAACCACAAAACATCCTTCAAGAGCAAAGACTTAACTGCTACACAAACTATAATAGTTAGAACGTACGAAAGAAAATCAAATAGTACACGTCCAACTCACTATGAGTAGCACACACAATCCGCAAAAATAACAACCTCGGCTATATAGCTAATTTAATATACCAAACTACTGCCAACCCACATAATGAATATCAATTTCTTAGCTATACTTCAATCTACCGACGGTACCCAATATAAAGGAGCGTTGTGATCGACGGAAGCCCCTTAACCGATAAGATCTAGTTATATATGCCATATATTCTCAACCACACACTTCCCTCTGTGGACCCGATATTATTATGTTGTATAGGGAATTAGCAAGAATATAATTCCCAATCCACTAGTAGTGTAATTTGCTGTCTTTCGATCGATAACCCTTATCACAATAACAAATAATACCAACCCGAAAGTCAGTTAAGTAAAGCGTCAAATATACTGAGTTTTAAGATAGAATGTTATTAAATCCTTAAAGCTAATGGGTTTTTTCACGCCAAGGGCATACTCGCCGTAAATGTCATACGTTGATTCCAATTAACCTCCAATATGCCTTAATTCTTAACATATATTAATCTAAATAAGTAATCTAAGTAATAATTGTGAATAGTGATAATAGACTGTAATTTTATAGATCATATCTACAATAGTCGAATGTAATATTATCCAATAGCTTCAAATACACGGTCTCATGTTTCAACCCTGGAATTATAGTAAAACACTAATGAATATCTCATCTATAGAAAACACTTACACAAAAAACGTTACTCTTTAATAATCTACGTAAAATGGCCGAGGCATAAGTATGCTAGATCAATATGTAGTAAATATAGTATCTCTCAATTAGATATTACAATTCCATACTCAGAGAGTTAACCGTTAAGTATGGGTATTATATTGATTAGAAAGATGATATAACTCCAAGGACCCCGAAAAATAGATCTGAGTGTGTGGGTTTAAAATGATAAGTGCATACAACCTATAATCACGGAGGTATGTGTATTAGTTAATATGAAATCTCAAGTAGAAATCCAGTAGATAGCTAATAGCATATAGTTTTCATTCTACACGAAAACAGCGAAAATCAGATCCAAACATCTAAGACATACTACTAAAAACACCAACATCCATAATATTATAGGACCACAACTAAAATAGAAGCGCCTAATAATATATAATCAAAATGAAACTTATGACAGTAACCCTTAATTAAGGACAAGATAAGAGTAATTAATGATAGGGTTTCTCTCCTATAGGTAAGACACTCTAATTGAAGACTAACGGTGTGAAACTAACAAAACATTAAACCTGAGAATTGTTTTTACTTCATTATTTATTTACTTCATAAAAACCACCAAATATTACTCAAAATGCAAATCCCCATAAACTAACATCGAGATGATTCATTTTTCTTTTTAGGTATATAAACCCACTTCAGGGTGATTAATTATAGTCGTATAAATCGCTACCGAAACTAGCTCCAAACTTGCAAAATATACCTAGTGGGTTCAAAGAGACAATTAATAGTTCAAACTAAGAATATACTTGTCACAACAAGCACTGTAAAAATTCAATATATTTGAAAACAGGGTCATACTTACCCCAGTTCCTAAGATGAATTAACTAGCATGTGCAACATGATGAAAGGAGATAATGTAGCGTTATGTAAGTGCATTTGGGCAATATATAATGTGTGTAGTTGAGTTTCCATTTCTCAATGAGCTTATGACGATGTCGTTTTAGTTATGTATCAGATTTGGATATCTCTCTTCTAA
>CAJHQP010004062.1:0-59401 GCA_905132765.1 Moricandia arvensis
CCCACAGGCCACAGCTCAAGGTATTCCATATTCCACAGTCATACTCCCCATCCTATGAATGGCGCAGTATCGTCTCAGCTAGATCTCTGGTTAGTAAAGGACTAATTAAAAGGGTGGGAACGGGAGCATCCATTTCAGTTTAGAATGATCCTTGGATCCCAGCCACCCACTCGAGACCAGCTAATCGTAATCAACAACATCATCACCCTGACCTCACAGTGGACTCTTTCCTCAATATTAATTCTGGCACGTGGAATTCTAATATGATTAGGAACTTTGTGACACCAGAGGATGCCACGATCATAGAAAGCATCTCCTTAAGCAGATTCCGGAGGGCGGATAACATAGGTTGGCATTTTACGTAGAATGGTAAATACACGGTTAAATCAGGGTATCAGGTCGAGAGGATGTATCCGGATGGGGAGAAATCATCCCCGATCTTTGGTTCATCTTTAATCCCTCTAGCAGCCCATGCATGGAAGCTACGTTGTCCTCCTAAGTTAAAACATTTCGTGTGGCAAATATTATCAGGATGTCTTCCAGTGACCAAAAACTTGAAGGCACGCAAGATACAAGGTGATACCCTTTGTGCGCGGTGTGGATCTGCTGAGGAATCAATTAATCACGTGTTTTTCGAGTGTCCTTCGGCCATACAAGTGTGGGCTCTCTCCCCAATTCCATCCAACCCACAGCTTTTCCCAAGCTCTTCTCTCTTCAGGAACATGGATCATCTATTTTGGCGAGTAAAACCACAGTTGGAGGATCATGGTTTCGTATGGCTCTTATGGTACATTTGGAAAAGTAGAAATAACATGGTTCTTAATAGTCTCAATTTTGATCCTAGGGAAACTTTACGGCTTGCGTTAACAGAAGCTCAGCTATGGACGGAGGCTCAGACAGCTCAAGGACAACATCACCCTTCAGATCAGAAAGTCACACTTGGGGCAATCGCCCTACCCCACAGCAGGGAACGTTGGTGCTTTATTGATGGATATGGAAGGCTGGAGAGTTTTTTTCTGGACAAGGATGGTGGAGCACATTAGAGGGTTTTGAGGGGCTGATGGGGGCACGGAATTTTCGTGCTAGTCTATCACCTCTGCATTCCGAGATTGCGGCTTTCATTTGGGCGATGGAATGTATGAGGAACTTACGACAGGTACATGTGACTTTTGCGACAGATTGTTCTTAACTGGTGAAGATGCTTTCAGATCCTGGAGAATGGCCTGCTTTCGAAATATACCTGGAGGATATTCTTTTTCTGAGGAGAAGCTTCGCTCACTCGGAGTTAATCTATGTACCACGAACGGAGAATATGAGGGCAGACAGTTTAGCACGTAGTGCACGACAACAGTCATCCCTTGTCATTCACATGGATGCACAGTTCCCAACGTGGTTTACAGAGTCTAGTTGAGTCTGTATAAGATGACAAAAAAACTTATTTTTGTGCACCTAACCAAAATGAAATACATTTAATGAAAAATTATGCACCAAATTATCTGAATCAAAGTTATACATTTTTCATATGGATTCTAACACACCAAAATAAAATTGTGTTCGTATCTTGATTATATTTTAAAAATCCAAATTATTAAAGTTTCAAAACTGGAATCAAACTAAACTAATATTTAGTTAGAATGAAAATGAAAAATGTAGATATAGATAAAAAAACCACCAAATGCCCAAATAGTAGCAAAACATGTGTATATGTATTTAGTATTTTTTAGTTTTTATTCCTATTATATTACTGTAAGTGTATAGCAAATGTTGTAATAATTTAGGAATTAAATTTCAAAAAACTAAAGTTCGTACTACAAATAAACAAGAGTATAATTGAGCTAAGAGATGATGTGAATTTGTTTTATGGTGTATGAAACTTATTGGTAAATAGAAAGTAAGACAATGTAAATTTAGCTGGAGAAAATGCTAGGCCAGTCCCTTAGAATATGCAGCTAAAATTTATAAATTAGAAATATAATATGAAAACGCATTCTAGAATTTGAATTAAAAATTTAATGTGAGTAATAATTATTATATTTAATAATCTAATATTGCAAAACTGTTGTTTAAATTTTAAAAAATCAAACATGCAATAAAATTATGACAAAAAAACATGCAATAAACTCAAATTTGATATATTTATAAACGCATTAACATCAACTTTTGTTAGCTAATGACATTTTTATCTTCTATATTCATTCATGATATTAAAAAATTTTTTTGAAAAATAAAACATTTATGGTGTCTTAAACGATATAATATCAAAACTTGATTAAGGAGATGATAGTGGGTAGTGCTGGGGAAAACATCCAGATACGAAGAAGTGAACCGAATCCGATTCATAACATTAATAGCAAGCTCGAATAAAAAAATGATTAAGTATTTGAAAAGATCTAATAATTTAATGTTGAGAGAACCATAACCAAAACCGACCTAAAACTTAATATTTCAGTTACTCAAAGATATATGAATCTTAATTATATATTTAAATATACTAATTATTTTAAATTTAATATTATAAAATATCCAAAATACATAAATATCCAAAATGGCCAAAATAGTCAATAGTAAATAATTGAAAATTGTCAAAATGCTTAAAGCATTGGAAATACCTACTTGTTCTTCACCCAACCAAAGCAAACCAATTTTATGGTAATTTAGGCATTTAGTCTTAAGTTATTCTAATTTATATGTTGTATATTATTTTTTTGTTTTTAGATTTTGAGTATTTTTAAGGTATATTTGGAATTTTTTTTTAAAACTTCTTTACATAATTTAAATGGTAGCCGAACCCGAACGAAACCCAAAATGATTGGAACCAAACCAAAATTTATAAATACCCAATAATATTTAAATTTCTAGCTCAGAAAACTCAAAACAATATCCAAACCGAACCGGAACGGGTATAAGGACGCTCATACATAGTAGTAGGAGTTGAATTTCTAATAATTGGTAAATTTTCAAACTATATTTTCATTGGTTTATGGATTCTAACATTTTTACCAAAATCTAGTTGTATTCGTTAAGTAGTTATATAAGTACATATAAAATCTATTGTTACTCAAAATTTCTTGTATTTAATGTTTATGATTTTATTAAAATATGGTGGTATTGAAAATTGAATTCAGAACATTAAACTCGGAAAACAAAACTTTTAGAATATTGTATACATTTCCTATAGTCAAAAACAGAACCTTTAGTGATTTCAAAGATTTACTTATTAAAAATGAATATAGTTTATAAAGAAGTTATTAAAATTTTTATAACAAATAAGTTTTCAAAATATTTAATGTAGTAGTGAGTATATATATTTTAATAAAGAACTTTGTTATATATAAGTAATTTGGCTTAAATTTTTTGAGAACATAAACAATAATTTTTTCATTCGTAATGCATGTATTAATAAGTAAATTAAAATAAAACCACTAGTAAAATAATAGGAAAATAAGTAATCGTCATAAAGGATATGATGAAATTTATGTTTTACTAAAGTAAAGAAAAATTGATAGCATTTAATTTGTTTTTAATGATAAATTGTATTAATAAGCTTTTGCAAAGATTTCTAAACAATGAGAACTAACAAAACAAATGTAGAAAAGAGATACACGGAAATTGCATACTGGAATATGGCATGTAGCATCGTAACAAGATTCATGTTTCATGATACCCAAACTATAACCAAACTATATATCTTTTTCTTTTCATTTGTGCTTAAATTGTTATATATTTATCGATGTTGATTTTATATCGCAAACGAATTATTAAAATTGATGGAAAAGTTGAAGTTTTATAACTAGGATATTAAGTTTTACATATCAATCAGAACAATATCTGAATCATGTGCATTGGATATTTTCCGTTAAACATAGTTAACCTAGGCTATATCATCATGATCACTCTGGAACTAAAACGGAACAATGGTCTATCCATGAATCCAAGTTTGTGGTTTCCACAATCCGGTTCTCATTTACCTCCAACCGGAACCAGATCAATCGACGGTTGATTCAAACCCATTACGTGGCGAATCATGAAAGAATACAGAACTGTGCAAAATATTTCAAAAGAAACATAGGTTTGGTGTAGCACCAAAAAAAACCAGGGAGTTTGGTTTTCAACTCACAATGGTGATTCATCTTCTAAGGGATGTTTGTTTCACCAAATGGATGGAGATGAGATAGTTATTTGTTTATACTTAAAACTACAAGTCAGTTGAATCAAATTAAATCATCTAAATAGAGATTGTTTAGTTAAAACTGTAAAATGTTAATTATACTCTTGATACAATTCATAAATTACAAAAAAAATAAACCTTAAAATCTAAAGCCACAATCTCTCCTCTCTCTCTCTCCTTCATTCTCACAATCTCTCTCTCTCTCTCTCCTTCATTCTCACAATCTCTCTCTCTCTCTCTCTCTCTCTCTCTCTCTCCCTCTCTCGCAGCTATGATGAAAGGAGCTTGAGGTGATTAGCTCTCACTTGTGCAGTTCGTCTCTCTCCCTCGCAATATCATCTCTCTAACCGTCTCTCTCGCAATATCTTCTCTTCTCTTCTGTGCTCGTTTATGAAATTTGATTTGCTTGTATTCATCTTCGATCTGTTAATTCACTTGGGTTTATGCTCGATTTGCTTATTTATTACATGTTTATCAATTTTTTTGTTTATTAGAAGCTATGATTGTAGTAAGTTTTTAATGCAGATCTAAGATTTTTTATAAATTTATGAAATAATAATTAAAATGTCAAAATGTTATTTTAAAAATAATTTCATTGTAAATATAATTTATACTAAATAATAAAAGTTAATATAGTTAAAAGTAATATCAAACATAAACTATTAAATCAAAACAAAATATATTAATAATTTATTTATTAAATTCATCTAGATGAGAATGAAGATAAATAAACAAACATAAGTACATTTAGATGATTCAGATGAAATATTGAATGTACAAACAAACAGTCTCAATAACATCTGGATGAATCATCTAGATGAATTATGTAAATGAATAATTTGGATGAATCATGTAAATGAATCATCTGGATGGAAATGATAGATGATGAAATGAACAGCCCTATTAAGATAACAAAGAGTCATCTGAGAAGCCAGAAATAGAAAGCCTTGCTGGTTCTACCCCTGCTATTCTTCTTCTTAAGCTATCCTTTCCAAGTTTGTCGATTCTCACACCAACTACGTTTCTTTTCAATCCTACAAGGTACATACTCGATTTCAATCTGGGTTTTGATCATGAACCAGAGTTTTGAGATTGAATTGATCGGATGTTTTATACTTTTTTTTCTCTTTTATTGTAGCAAAGTTGCAAGTTGAGCTACAACACAACTACATGTGAAGGAGACCATACAGTTTCAGATTCGTTTCCAGGGTTGTTAGAAACAAGAAGGGTTAAGTTGGATCAAGTTTGCTCAAGGTTATATCAAATGCTGCGGAAGAATGTCGGCTTTAATCTCTCACAACACTGTTGAGATTGTTTCATTGACAGCTAAAAATGCAGGCTTTTCACCTAACCTAGAGTTTAAATTTAATGAAGCTGATTGTAAGATCAACATGTCCATTTCGATGGTAGAGCTGCTTATATTTCTGATGGTTGTGGAATGGTCGAAACAGTGACTTGTTTCTTCCTGATATAAGCCATTTGATACTATTAGCAGTTGTATCTTGCACTGAATACGGAACGACGCACATAAACCCAACTCACAAAGTCCCCGACTTGAAGCCCAATTCACAGAAATTACAAGATTGCACCTGGACGTGTTTTACCTAGTTTATATGGTCTTTGCTAGTGTTTTATTCAAACGGCGACTTTTAACAAGCTTTGATACTTTTCATAACAAATATAATAGTTTAGGGTTTTTGGGGGATGATCAAGACTTCTTCGAGCTTTGTATTGGAAAATCCGATTTCTATCTATATTCTTTATCTTATGCATTATTTCATATTTATGATTATGTTCTGCTTAGATATGTCAGAGTAGTCACCTTGTTAAATTAGGGTTTATTAAAGATTTTGATGGATTAGCCAAACAATATAATTTCTAGGTTGATTATTAGATCTATCATCAGAATTGCACTTATTGATTGTGTTCTAGAGTAGCTAACTAGAACTCTGATCTTAATTGATACTGCGAGAGAAGGATCGTTACCTGAATAAATAATGTTGAGTTTAAATTACTAGGGGCAATCGAGAAAATGGTCTAGTGATTCTAAGTGAACCAATTGAATCTGGTCGTTTAGTGCTTGACTAAGAAAGCGATGAATCGATGCCATTTGTATAGCATCGATCGATGGTCATTCTGAATTTGCACACGAAAGTTGTAGACTCTGAGCTTTACCATAGGATGAGTCTAACTTATAATATATTTACTAATTGAATTCGTGTTTTATGATTGAAAACCCCTTGGCTTCTATCCATTATAATTCACTACCTGAAACTTCTAGATCTGACTATTTTCCTTACTTATTTACAAATTAACTACTTCCTTATTTATTTATCTTTAAGTCTTATTAATTGTCTAGCTTAACTAAGTCAATTATCAAATTTATTGTGTGACCTCGCTCTCTATGGATTCAATACCTAAGTACTACAGTTGTACCTCTTATTTGAGAGAGTAATCAACAACTCTAAGGTAATTTGAGCACATATAAAATTTGGCGTCGTTGTCAGAGAGCAAAGATCACCATTAGATTTGTTTTGCAAGTTTTGTCTAGGTTTTCTTTTTAGTTTACTTACAATTTTTTCTTTTGTCTTTCAGGTGCATGCCCAACAGTACCAGAAGCAACAATGAAAAATATCTAATTTTCTCAAACCCAATAACCATCGAATGTAGCATCCGCAAGGAGAAGCAACAAGCATCGATCGACGCCAATACTTCTTTGATCGACACCAATTCCGAGATATCGATCGATGGTGATTCCTGAGCAGAGATTATTGTTATGCTGATCGTGACTAGGAATGAGAGAGGGACCTGTATGACCTCGATGGTCATCTGTGAAATGAAACAAGTGAGAGAATTGATGATCAAGGGATTGTAATCCCTGAACTAGAAGAAGCTGTTGTAGCTCAAGTTGGAGTTGAAGCCCATGCTGCTCAACCCAGAACGTTGGATGACTATAATCGCCCAAATTAATTCTATGCCAAAAGATCTGCTATTCGTCCTCCATATTTACAAAGGAACGATTTTGAGCTGAAGCCAGCCTATTTCACACTTGTAGCATAGACACCATTTCATGGTCATTCTCATGAACATCCTATGGGTCATTTGGAGCGATTCGAAGGATTTTGTGTCTGCCATCAAGGCTAATGGAGTCCATGAAGACTACCTTCTATGCATACTCTTCAAGTATTCATTGTTGGAGATGTATCATACTAGCTTAAGCAGCTATCACTAGGATCTCTTACATCCTAAACAGACATCAAAAACGCCTTCCTGCGTAATTTCTTTGATTGATGCCAGAGCTGAGGATTTGAGGAAAAGAATTGCTACGCTTACACAGGAGCATGCAAAGTCTTTCAGAAACTCCTGGATCAGATTCAAATCCTACCAAAGAGATTTTCCACGCCATGGATTCAATGAAGTGAAACTTCTCAGCTATTTCTTCAGAGATATTGAGCTATCATACCAGATGACTTTATACACATCTAGTGAGGGAAACTTCTAAAATTTCTCAATTCTGACACAATGAACTTATACTTATTACCCCAATAATTTAATTGTTCAATCAATTGATACCTATAATAATTTCTAGAAAACTAGGAGTCCAATTGATAGAGAATTTGGCAACTAGCAACAACACCAAGAACAATGATCATGAGAGGAAGAAATCAGTCCCTACACTGACCAAGGATTATATGGAAGAAGTAAAAGCCAAGTTGGACAGTGTTTAGAGTTTTCCTGAGAAGCAAGTGAGCTTCGCAGAAGGTATACAACTATAGAATCTGACAATGAGAAAGGTGAAGAAGAGGATGTGAACTTTGTTGGTGGAAATAAATTCCAGAGATAAGGGAACCAGAGCAACAAAAACTCTTATGGCGCTAGACAGAGGAGTAGCTACAACAAAGGATCACAATAGCATTGATCCTACAACAATAACGAAACCTATGGAGCCTTCTACTATCAGAACACTCCATCAGATATCCAGAAGAACAAGATTGAAGCCATGATTGACAAAGTTTTGGGGGGAACAACAGAAGATGACAATGGATTTCAATGGAAAGATTGATGCTGTTTATGCCAACCTCAACACTAAATTTAAAGCTCTTAACACCCATGTGAAGAAGCTAGAGAATCAAGTTATTTAGACCAATGAAACCGTGAGTATACAAGAAGCCTTGATCAAGGAAAGGGATGAGGCTAGACAGAAGCACCACGTCAGTGCCATCATAAAAGATGATTTTTGGCAAGTAGTGGAAGAAGTTCGACACTAGGAGGAAGAAACTCGTGAGAATACCATGCCTTGTTCGAATGACATTGATCGACATCCAAAGTTAACCATCGATCGACATCTGGAGCTAACCATCGATCGAAGGTACCTGAAGAATTTGTGGAATCGTGTGAAGAGATGGACTTCGATCGAGAGTTGGACCCTACCATAAATCGACGAAAGTTTGAAATAAAAGGATGTCGGTTGTGAAGCATAGAAGTGAGTCTTTTATATGCTAATAGGCACTCAAAACCCACCTTACCCAAACCCAGACACACAAATAAACCAGTCCCTACGGTAACTGTGGAGCCTATAGATGGACATTATAGAAGAAAGAAAAAGGTCCTTAAGCATCTTAGAAGGAAAGCTAATGAGAAAGAGATATACAGCTTTGCTAAGAGAGTCCTCAGAATCCATTCAGAAACACCATTTGAGGAAGCCTATTACACTCAAACATTGTGGATGTTCTTCAGAAAAACCAAGGAGACTGATAAGGACATTGAAAGAATGTTCTGACATCTGAGGGAGAAGATAAAGCAGTAAGTCAATTTGAAGAAGAAAAGCGACCCTGAGAAGTTTGTGGTTCCCTGCAACATCAAAGGACATGACTACCCTCATGCACTATGTGACACTGGTTCTTCAGTAAGCATCATGACAAGAACCATGACAGAGGTGCTAAGCCTAAAAGTGAAGCATTTTAGTGATTCGTTCACTTTTGTGGATTGCTCTAAGGTGAATTCAAAAGGCATAGTCAAAGACCTCCAAGTGAAAATCGGCAATGCCTTAATTCCTGTAGAATTCATCCCTTTTACTTGGAAGAGCTTTCATGGCCACGGTAGGAGCAGTTGATTTGGACCATGTTATAGGCCCTATTAGGAGTCTATTATATGGATTTAGGATGTGTTTTAGAGTATTTTCAAGTCCATGTGAATTTTGAAGAATTGTAGAGATTATGAGGCTTTCATGAGCTCAGAGAAAGAGAGAGAGAGAGAGAGAGAGAGAGAGTGAGAGAGAGAGAGAGAGAGAGAGAGAGTGAGAGAGAGAGAGGAAACCCCTAGCTGGTCAAATTCAGCAAAGTACGAGTCGAGACAAAATATTGTGTCGATCGACGATGCACCCTTGCCGTCGATCGATGACACACCCTTACCGTCGATCGACGACACACCCTTGCCGTCGATCGACGACGCACCCCTGCCGTCGATCGACGGTCTACGCGCAGAAACCCAACTCACAAAGTACCCGACTTAAAGCCTAAGCTGCAGAAATTACAAGATTGACCTTGGACGTGTTTTACATAGTTTATATGGTCTTTTCTAGTGTTTTATGCAAATGACGGCTTTTTACAAGCTTAGATACTTTTCATAATAAACATAATAGTTTACGGATTTTGGGAGAATGTCATGAATTCTCCGAGCTTTGTATTTGAACCCCACTTTCTATCCATATTATTTATCTTATGCATTATTTCATGTTTATTATGTTCTGCTTAGCTATGTCTGAGTACTCACCTTTTTATATTTAGGGTTTATTAAAGGTTTTGATGGATTAGCCAAATAATAAAATTGCTAGGATGATTATTAGATATATCATCAGAATTTCACGTATTGCTTGTGTTCTAGAGTAGCTAACTAAAACCATGATCTTAGGATAATAGGCACTTCGAGAGTAGGATCATTACCAGAATAAAGCTTGTTGAGCTTAAGTTAATAAGGACAATCAAGAGAATGGTCTAGTGATTCTAAGTGAACCAATCGAATCTGATCGTTTAATGTTTGACTAAGGAAAGCCATCGATCGATGTCATTTGCACACCATCGATCAACGGCCATTCCGAGTTTGCATACGAAAGTTGTAGACTCTGAGCTTAGCTATTGGATAGATATAACTGATAATATATTTACTAATTGAATTTGTGTTCTATGATTGAAAACCTCTTGGCTTCTATCCATTATAATTCACTACCCTGAAAACCCTAGATCTGACTATTTTCCTTACTTGTTTACAAACCAACTACTTCCTTATATATTCGTCTTTAGGTCTTATTAATTCCCTAGCTTAACTAATTCGATTTTCAAATCTATTGTGTGCACTCGCTCTTTGTTGATTCAATCCCTAAGTACTACAAATGAACTTCTTATTTGAGAGAGTAATCACTAGATCTAGAGTAATTTGAGCACATATCAACCATCATGAGAAAGGAATGTGAAATAACGTTGGAGACCAAAACTATGGAACCCTTGTAACTTTAAAAAATCGATTCTTATATCTTAGGAGTAGCTTAAACAATCTTGGAAAAATTTGTTTGATCTGAATTACTCAATGTCAACTTATACTTGCGAGTTGCGACATACCAACTTCTAATCCTATTACAGAGTGCCCTTGAGAAAATACACTAGTCTCTCAATACTCTATTCAGAAAATGCAATGAAGACAAACCCTTGCGCCATTTCTTATTCTATGAAGCATAGTCCTAAAACCTAACCTAAGGCTCAACTAATATATTGATATCTATCACAATATTTTGTTTTCTAATATTGCGATAGCCCCAAATCTTCTTGTTTGACAACCAAGCAAATTCACAGCCAGTGAAATGATGAGATGTCCAATAATCGTCACTTCTCATGTGTAACACGAACATCCTTCGGCGTAGCACTCACTCTGCTCCAAATTAACCAGTAACGAACAAGATCCTTTTCATGAGCTTACATTGTCTCCCTTTTTATTTGAATTTGACAATCTAAGAAACTTGCAGAGAAAAACACAAAACATAAGAGCACAATCCACAAGTCCAATATTTCAAGGATCCTACAAAGGCAAAGGTTCAAAAAACTTTTAGATTAAAAGCACACATCTTAAACTTGTTCCTTGGACATATGACAAACACTACGAAATTAGAAGAGTACAAACATTTGTCAATAGAGTGGCCAAACAAAACAGACAAGGAACTAACTCAGAAACAAGCACGACTTGAATTAAAGATACACATAACTAAGATGTGACGATAAAAGCATCAAAAGCTATCACTCGCACACTCGTCATCCTGTTCTTCCTTATCACCTGATCCAGTCAATTCCTCATATTATCCTCTTACTTAGATGCACATTTAGAAAAAATACATGTTAGGAATGGAGCATGAACTAAGATAGAGAATCTTACTCCTTATACGTAGAATGATTGCTTTGAGACTCAAAATGAATTTATCAATATCATCAGCAAGGCATGAAGAGCTTGAGTCAGCTCCTGATCCTCGACCAGTCTTAGTTTCCTTAACCACTGGTTTAGATATCATGTAATGTCTTCATCACTTTAGTTTGGTTGAAAAATCCACTAGATCAAAAGGACTTACTAAATCAGAGTAGGAATGATGATGCACCTTTGTTTATCATCAGTATTGTGAGCCATCTTTATGACTTGGTCATACACTAATTTCCTAAAAGTTGAACCATTTCCACTGGTGAAATAGGTAGAGGAATTTGAGACGCTCCTGATTCATAGCAGTGTAGCTGGTCGTAGAAATTCAATTTGATCAGACGAGCTAATAGAGCACCTGATTTATTGTAGTTAAGAATTTGGAGTTCATTTTCTCCCACCTTTTGACGCGATTATCAGTGACAAATGCACATGCTTTGTCAATTTTCACAGAATTCTAGTCAACTTCGTCACCTACCTTCGAGATGTAATACATATCATTGATCATACTCGGAGAGAACTCCACCAAGGACCTCTAAAATACACATAACCACCATTAGCTCTTTCCTCAGCATCCAACCGATTCACAATGAACTCTCTTATCACATTTGGAAAGAATGGATCAGCATCAATCAAAACATAGCTTAACCCAGCAGAAACATTAACAACTTAACGTCTTCAAGCTTGTCATCATCAAGAGGAAGACTCTGTTGGATGTGAAACCTACGAGTTTCAGTGACTTGTACCTGTCAACTTCAGCTTCGGTGGTGAATCGAGCAGTGAGAGGTTATGTAACATCCCAAAATCTGTTATATGATGAAGGGCTTAATATGATTGATTTTGCTACCTCTTTCACCAAAGTGTGCTTACCTTTTCAGGAACACATCCAAAGAAAACTCCAGAGTTAAGCGTGCTTGAGCTGTAATAGTCAAAGATGGGAGACATATCGGGAAGTGATTCACGACATCGTGTGAGTGAGACCAAAGAATGGGGATATGTGATATGGGGATTGCAGGGTCAATAAACATGACTTCTTAGCCTTACAAAAATTAAAGCACTACCTGTCATAAGGAATGGGTCCCACAACCGAGTGAGCAGGCGTGGGAGGCTCATTAGCCGTGGGCGTTCGGGCGTTACAAGTTTCTTCTTAAGTTCCAACAGATCTGGAATCTCACGAAAGATTGATTGGAAGTTTGGAAACTTGCTTCCTATCGAGGACCCTGAGAGAGAAAAGGATAGGAGGCCTCAACTGATTTTTCTTCAGAGGAAGCAAGACACTCGACATAGGCTTTAGGAGATGCCTGAGGAGGAGCTGTTTTTATTTGCGATGACGTCTGCGAGAGCTTGATCTGGCCTGAGTGCCAGATAGAGCTTGTCAATTTGATTCCATTGAACGGTTTATGCGAGAGCTTCTTCTTACAGGTTGCATGTTTTGAGTTGGAGAGTGTGAGAGCTAAGGATATGTCATTGATTAATGTGTGACACAAAGAGAAGAGCTTTTCTTGTAGCAGGAGAATTGGGAAAGCCTATCACACTCACTAAAAAATTAGTAACACAAGGACAAAGGCCCAAAATAGATGGCCCAAACTAATCAGTTCTTAAACTTCGACGACCACTAAATGAGTTAGTGAATTTATTTGGATAAGATTTCCTTTAGAATCCAAAACATGATACACTTCATTCAGCAAGACACATTTGACCAAAAGAGTTTGATGAGTACCCCATGAATATACATCTACTGTCACCACCACATGCAAGGAGAGTCTTAAGTTTATTTATCCCACACCACGTCACATCAGTAACTGTTTTGAATTCAGTGAACCAACTCCAACATGTAGCTGTTTCTTAGTCGAATGGCTGTCACAGAGTAGTTTACTCTGGGAAAACCAAATGCTGACACCGAACTGAGCATAGTCACACTCTTTTATTAAACACTTTTCAAGTTTATCGTGCGTCCACCTCTACTCCTGCAGTGGATCTTTTTTCTTTTGCTTACTTCTTCAGATATGCAATGTATCTCTGTCCCAGTGAGGCCAGTGATTGTGATCCAGTGTTGCAGCACCCTGATCAATCCGAGTGTCCTTCACTTTAGACCTTGAATTATTTCTTTTTCTATGACCCATCTTGTTCTTTGCAGAACTCACTGATTTCACACATGTTTTGTCATTTTACACTCAACTTCTCTTGTGTTTCATCACTCGATCCAGACAGTGATCAATGTTCAGATCGACAATGTGGTTACATCATGATCCAAGATGAGTGTTCGTCATTAAAGGATCGTGTAACTATGTGATGTGGCCATCAAATAAACAGCTGAACTAGAGGTCGATTCAACACCCCACTCAACATACCAAATCGCCAACCAGGACATGTGTAAACTACAAAGGCCATATTTTACAAACTAGGAAGGCTATCACCATGAAACCAATTTTATTGGATTCTACACTCAATAAAGTTTCAATCCCAATTAGAATCAACCCAAAATCTACCCGCACCAGAAAAATATGAATTTCACAAACTAGAGGTTTTCCAACCCATCCATTTGCGAGTATCAGACCTTAGAAGTGAATTTCAGTCCAACCATAAAGCGGTCTTATCCAGAAATAATCATGGGATTCAAGGTATATTTTCTAGATTTCTGTAAATCCCAAAATCAGAAAAACTGATAAGGAATTATGAAGATATAATCAAATTTCCAGAACCAGTCAAACCAACATCAATTGGGAAAAATCTTCAACCAAATTAATTTGGTCCGACTCAAACCTTTTTGTGAAAGATAAGAGATATTCTTGACCAGTTAGAAGACATCAAAGACTTCCTACAATGCACCATCACCCAGTGAATGATGCGGATCTACTCTTTCTTCAACTTGCCTCATATGGATTCTTTGGCAATAAATCTGCATCACTTAATGAGCAAGAACCAACGGGTCAAGGGCTCATTTATCTTGGAATAGAAAAGACCCCAACTAAGGAGGGTTTATACATCAATCATAAGTTATTATTTCAGGGATACTTCACCAAGATTTCAAGATACAAGATCAGCTCTCTCCAAAGGCAACAAATCAGCCAAACAACTAGTTTTCATAAAGTCATCAATTCCTTTGCTTCCAACTTTATGCATGAGTTATTTTGTTTCCTTTTATAACTTTTAAAATGCTATAATTTTTATTTATCTAGCCTATATAAGCTCAGTATCTTTCTTCATTGTAAACAACCCTTGAACTTTTATGAATAAAAATTCAGTTTTTCTAGTTTTATCAAAACTATGTTTTAAGTCTTTAGAGTGTTGTGAGAAGCAGCTCCAGAGCATCTTGACTTATTAAAGCCTCATTTCACTGAAATTTTTGGTGTCCTCAATCGCTCCTTCAGTCCATCCCATTTGTTTGCCTAGCTTGAGAGAGTTACACAACCAACAAGCTTAGCAACATCTCGATCTACTTCAATCATCTTTTGATCAAGCTGAGAGTGAGAGTGAGAGTGTCACATGACCGTCAGGCGGATTCCGTCCTATAATTTCTATTTATTAGTATTTTTTATCATTCATCCTCATTTCATATTGTGCATTTGTTTCAGATTTTACAACTCGGATACCAACAATATCGATCATTCGACCACATCTTGGTTGAACCGATTGGAACCTTTATTTTCAATCTGGATGACCCCCATTCTAAGCTGTATCATTTTTTATCAAAGCTTAAAACGCCTGAGTCAGGTGAAATATATCCTTGCATCATATTTTATTGTTCATTTGCTTGCATTTATAAATCGAAAAATCCATAAAAAATGTATTTTTGTTATAAGTTTTGTTTCTGCATTTTTTTTGTTCTTGCTGTTCATTCTTAGAAAAGCCACGATATTGATAAATTTTAGTTGTGTTTAATTCATCAAAAATAAAAAATCCCAAAAGAAAAGTGTTTGGTACCTTTTTGTTTTGTTTCCAAAACCAAAACTGCCAAAAACAAATCTGTATTTAATTTGTTTCCTTTCTTTTTGCATTGCATATCAAATAAAAATCAAAAGAAAAAAAACCATCCTAGTTATATAGTTAGACCATATTTATTTTACATTTCATTCTTGCATTATAAAAGAAAAGGAAAATAATTTGAAGGTTTCGTGTATATCATTTTCACCCATTCAATTTCTTTCCATTTCATATTAATAAAATTTGAAAAGAAAATTCAGTATTAGGTTTGCATTCTATTTTTACTTTTTATTGTGTTTACTGAAATCCCATATTGGTTTGATAACGAGTTTGCATCAAGAAAAAAAAATTCCTCATAGTTTATATCATTTGCATATAGTGGTTTAACTGTTCCATCCTAAGAAAACTCAAAAAAGAAAAAAATAGAAATTGGTATTAGTTTCCTTTCCATATTTTATTCTCATTGTGTTTAATATCATTTCATACTATTTCATTTCGAACTTAGATTCAGAAAACCAAAGAAAAATATTGCATCTTAGTTTATATCATATTCAGTCCTCATTTGCATATTTTCATTTTACTCTAATTGGAGTATGCATTTTTCATTTTTTTGCTCGACCATCACTTCCCATATATTTCACTTGATATTTGAGAATGTTTGCAGGAAGAAATGAGAGAGGAATCACACGGCCAAACCTTAGTGGCCACTTATGGCGTTGATCAACTTAGAGAAGAAACCTTTAAATGGTGGATAAGAGAAGAAAATGATAGGCGGTTTTATAAGGAGCCAACTATCAAAACATGGAGAGCTCTTAAGGAAGGCATGAAGAAAGTTAAGTTTGCACCAAATTTAAAAGCTCTAAAATCCAAGAACTATACCCAAGGAGGTATCCAACTCGTGGGCCTAAAGAGGCAAAGAAATTTATGCACAAGAAGGTCATAGAAGTTTGATCCAACAAAACCAGATTTGGCCAAAGAGTCACATGGTTATCTTTCATCGATACCAACATGGTGAGGTCCCAAAGGTCATGGAAATTAGTAAAAGTGTAAGTCAAAACACTTTGATCGGGACCAAAGCAAAACCATGGAAAGTTGTTATGCAAGTAAAAGCTAAGGTAAGCCCTACACTTGATAATTTGGTTTATGAATCATCTTCCACTTGAATGATGCACTTGTCTCTTCCAAAAGTGTTATTACAGGTCTTATGGAGCCTAAATCCCACGGAGATGACACACCAAGAGCAAACCTTCCAATGGACCAGAAGGAAAAGTAATCAAAGTTTCTTAAAGAAGAAAAACCAGTGCCACACATAAACGTCTGGTAAGTATCTAAAATCACTTTTAGATGAGGATCTAAACGTGTATATTCATTGGTATATGAAGAAAAAAAAGTCAAATGCTTACCAAAGTCCCACCGACCGAACCAGAACATGAATTCAATCAAAATCCACACCACAAGTGGAAACTGAAAACTGAACAATGGAATGTTCAAGTGCCAAAACCTTAGGTAACTTTCACTCTAGATCATCATGCTATTAATAGTTCCATGACATGATTAATATACTTGTCTTGTCCAAGAGGAAGTTAAATAGGTGCAGGAACCAGACGATATCAGACTGCCCAAAAGACATTAATATTCTAACTAGCTAAATAAAACCTTGTGAGTTTAAGTTCTATACAATCTGTTCTCATAGTTTAAAACTCAGATAAAATGCATTTGGTTTTGTCCTTAAGTTTTGATCCAGGAATAGAAAAACAAAAGGAGTATATAGGAAGATATCAGACATTTCTAGAAAGGCACACAACCAGCCTTACTTGTGCAAAAGAGAATGAAGAAGAAACTATAAGTAAAAGGGAAATCATACTTTAACTTTTTGATGCAATCAAAGTAAGTATGAACTTTACATATTCTGTTATAAACCTTCAACCCCAGATATAATGCACTTTTCTTTGACAAGAAATTTTGATCAGGAATAAGACAAGAAGAAGAGCATACTAACCAAAGTAAAAAATTGCGAGAAGAACCGACACACCAAACTTGTCCAACACGGAAAATAAGTCTTTAAATTTCTGAGGCTTTCAAGGTAACTCCGACCTTAATACCTTCTGCTTATATAAATAAAATATCAGTTGTACTTCACTTGCTTCTTGTACAGAAGTTTTAGATTATTTCAGATTGCAACGAAGAAAACTTGAAAGAGATCCCACCGGATAATCTTTTGTTATTAGGAGAATCAACTCCAAGTAAGACCCGAAACCTGGCCACCAAAAAATTTAAGAATCATCCAATCGATAGGAGATGAAGTGGACATGTCCATAGCAGGGGCGTGATCCTTTCATAGCTTCTCAAAGTAGAGCCACTAGATGCAACACGGATCACCAAACCGAAATCATACCAAGGTAAGGTTCTAAACTCTCAAAAGAGAAAGAAACCTGCCTTGCTCTATCTTAGTGAAGTTTATCCAGTTTCGAGGTCGAATCTTTTTTAAGGGGAGGGTATGATGTGCCCATCAAATCAGCAGCTGAACCTGAGGTCGATTCAACACTCCACTCAAAATACCAAGGCGTATGTGCACTAAAAATTCCATATATTACAAACCAGGAAGCTTTTCAACATGAAACAAATTTTTATGGCTTCTAAGCTCAAGAATATTTCAAACCATTTGGAATCAACCCAAAATCTATCCGGACAAGAAAGATATGAATTAAAAAAATAGAGAGTTTTCAGTCCATCCATTAGCGAGTATTAGCCATTTGAAGTGAATTTCATCCAAAACATGAAGTGGAATTCTCCATAAGCAATAATGGGCTTCAAGATATATTTTATAGCTTTCTAAAAATCCAAAAATCAGAAGAATTGGCCAAGGGATTATGAAGATATAATCAATTTCACAGAACCGATGAAAGCAACATCAATTGGGGGAAGTCTTCGACCAAATAAATTTTCTTTATCATTTTTAGACGGTTATAGTTTCTCTTAGTTGAGCCTATATAAGCTCAGTACCTTTATTAATTTATAAAAATTCTTGAACTTTTATGCATAAAAATCAAGTTTTTCTAGTTTTATCAAAACTATGTTCTAAGTCTTTAGAGTATTGTGAGAAGCAACTCCAGTGCACTTTGACTTATCAAAGCCTCCATTCACAGAGATTTGTGGCGTCCTCAATACCTAATCCCATTAATTTGCTAAGCTTGAGAGAGTTACACAACCAGCAAGGTTAGCATCATCTTGATCCACTTCAATCATCTTCTGATCAGGCTGAGAGTGTCACATGACCAGCAGGCTGATTCCATCATATCCTTTCTATTTGTTAGTCTTGTTTTCTAATTTATCATCATCTCACTTCATTTTGTTCATTTTTTTCAGACTTTACAACTCGGATTCCAGAAATATAGATCATTCGTCCACATCTTGGTTGAACCGATTGAAACCTCTATTGTTAATCTGGAGGACCTCCATTATGGGCTGTATCACTATGAAAGATCTGGTCTATTCTAATGTTCTCCACAAAAAATAATGTTGATTCAAGGTTTTAGATGCAATGACTCGGTATGTTACTTGTTTCGACAAACTTTTTCCCCCACGGACACGCCCATCATATGATCAGATATCCACAATTGCCAATGCTTTTCGGAGACAAAAAGCTGTTGAAATATAAAGGTTTGGTGAAAGATATCAGCAAGTTGATTTTTCAGATGAGACATGTTCAATTACAACAAGTTTTAGCTCAACCAACTGTCTCACAAAGTGGTGTCTAAGATCAATATGCATGGTACGTGAGTGCTGAATTGGATTGTTATTGAAATATATAGCACTCATATCATCACAATGAACAATCAAAGGATCAGTTAATAATTTAGTTCACAAGCATTTGCCTCATCAAAAGGAGTTGAGTGCAACAGCTCCCCAAGGCTATGTGCTTATCCTCAATTGTTGAGCGAGATACACAGTTTTGTTTTTTTGGTATGCCATGACACCATGTTATTTCCAAGAAAGAATCACCTCCTGGTGTACTTTTTCTATCATCTACACAACCAACCCAGTTTGCATTGCAATAACCTGCAAGATTTACTTTAGTCTCAAAGGTATAGTAAAGACTGCAGTCTAGTGTACTTTTCATATATTTGGATACTCGTTTGATAGCCTTCAGGTGTGATTCCTTTGGAGCGGCCTGGTAATATGCTCAAACTCCCACGCTGAGACATAGGTCTGGCCGACTAGCAGTGAGGTAAAGCAAGTTGCCGATCATGTCTCTGTATAAATTTTCACCAACTTCGTCTCTATATTTATCACAAGAAAGTTTGGTAGTTGTGCTCATAGGTGTCATGGCACTTTGCTTGTTTGCATACCGAAACGTTTCACTAGATTCTTGGCATAGGTGCTTTTTGAAATGAAGAACCCACCCTTCATCTGCTTGATTTGTAAACCAAGGGAGTAACTCATCTTACCAACCATGCTCATTTCGAGTTCCCTTGTCATGGTCTTCATGAAGTCATCCACTAGGATTTGAGATTTACTTCCAAGGATAATGTCATCAACATACACTTGAGCAGCTAAAATGTGTTCACATCCAATTCTTGTATGAACAAATTTTTATCCGCTCCTCCTCTTTTGAATCCAGCCTTGATCAAAAACTGAGTTAATCTCTCGTACCATGCTCTAGGAGTTTGTGTCAAACCATATAGAGTCCTCTTAAGCTGTATACATGATTTGGAAAGTGAGGATCTTCAAACTTCTTTGGTCGTGCTACATACACTTTTTCCTATAGTACACCATTTAAGAAGGCACTTTTGACATCCATTTGGTATAGCTTAATTCAAAGTTTACAAACTATTCCAAACAGAATACATATTGACTTAAGACGTGCAATTGGTTCAAATGTCTCGTCATAATCGACACCCTCAATTTGTGAGTAGCCATGTGCTATAATTCTAGATTTTTTTCCTGATCACACTTTCATCCTCATTTGTTTTGTTCTTGTAGATTCATTTAGTTCCCAGTACATTCACATTCTAAAGTCTTGGAAGCTAAACCCACACTTGAAGCCGAACCAACTGCTCCATCTCTTCATGCATTGAATCTGTCAAAACTCATCATCCAAAGCTTCTTTGGTGTTTTTTGGGTAACGATATGGAGCAAGCTAACTTTAGCATCTCTTTGAAATATACATGCTTCTTTCATGTCACTCTCTCATCAAATACCCCACCAATGACATCTTCAGGTGAATGGTTTTTATGGGCAATGGTCTGATTAAGAAGAATCGGATCCTCAATGTCAGCAACTTCATCTTAGTTTCTGTTGAAATCATCTACACCTGCAATTTGATGTGTGACACTCACATTTCTCAGTGTGGCACCTTCCTGATAGAAACCAACCCTATAATTGAAGACAACATTGAATTTTTCATCAGCCAGTTTTTTATTTGATTGTACACACGGTAAGAAGTACTCGTGGAGCTGCATAATAATATTGAATCCCTTGGTTCGGACAAAACTGATAAAACTGCTCATTTTTGGAATTCATCTCAATGATCAATTCTGATTTGCACTATTTCACATTTTTCTTGTTTGAGTTGAAGTGCCAAAATTTGAAAGATTTCTATAGCATCAGACTTGTTTCTCCAGAACCTTCACTCATGTGAATCTAGAAAAATCGCCGACCAACACAAATATGTATCACTTTCCAGAAACACTCTCAGGTGTAATAGGACCCATGAGATCCATGGAGCTAGTTCAAGTACGCAAGAGTTTATATGAGTTACATTTTTGTGTTGAACGTTGATTTGTCTACCTTGACAACACGTATAACATATTGTATCAGTTTGTTTCTCAAACTCAAGGACTCCTCCAATCACTTCAGTACGAAAAAGTCTTGTCAAACCATGAGTGTTCATGTGACCAAGTTACTTGTGTCATAGATCAATTTGAAATCTTTGGCTTAGAAACATTGATTGGAAGGTTTCCACATGTAACAGTTATTCCTTGAATAAATTCCACAAAGGACCAAGTTTTCCTTTGCATCAACAACCTGACATTCCTTACTTGTGAAGATAACTGTCACACTTTCATTACAAAGTTGACTAACACTTATGAGATTGGCCTTGAGACCATCGACAAAGTAGACATTGATAAGTCGTGGTAACTAAGCCCTCTCAATGATTCCAACTCCATGAATTTTTCATTGTCCTCCATCTCCGAAAGCTAAATTTCCACCATTTATCACTTCAAGTTTTTCAAGACACTCTTTATTGCCGATCATGTGCCTGAACACCCACTGTCAAAGTACCAAGGAAGCTCTGTCTGACTACTGTTTTCTATAGTGGTATAAGCCACATTGCCAGCTGCATCTCATACCTCATCACGAATACATGCCAGATTGCACGTAATATCTTCACAGGGATCAGCATTGTTGGTGTGTGACATACCTGTCCATGTATGTGACACTCTGCTGAGTGGATGACAAGGTTCCTCTTGTATAAAGAAAATGTTGAACACCATTTCTTTACTTGTTCTCTCAATGTTAGTGCGTGTTTCAGTCTTTTCAATAAGTTGTTTAAGCTTAGCTATGTTCTTGAATGGTAGATACATATAAGTTTTTGTTATCCACACATATCCAAACTTACGTGGTTCAATAAAGCGATGATATCCACCAGGCACGTTGTTACTGGTTCTTTTTGAAGTGACAGTAAAAAGCCTTGTGTTCCGGTTTTCCACAAAAGAGATATCCATTTCTGCGATTAGGAGTGTTTTGAACTTTAGCAGTAGAAGTATTAGTTTTTGTTTCAATAGTCTTGATAAGAATTGAACTTTTCACAAAATTGATTCCTTCATTCTTGTCTGGAATCTGAGAGCTCGATCCTTGATAACCAAGTCATCTATTGATATTTGGAGGTTGTCCCCCAAACAGGATGTCATCAAGATTTGTTTATCCATTAGGATTCTCATCTTCTTTTAGTTTTCACTGAGTTCTCTTTCCAACTACTGGTTTTTCTACAAATCTTGAGCCAAAAGCTGCTTCATGTGGTCATATCATGTTCTCAACTTTCTTCAGATTATAGGATTGTTTTAAATAGTTTTTCTTGAGATCTGCAAATCATTTTGATTATCAAAATTGACCGGTTGTTCTAGTTATAGAATGTATACTTGAGCTTTCCTTGATCAGCTGTAGGTCTTCAAGACTAAGTTCAGAGAATTTATTAAACAGGTTGTGTTGTTAGAATCCTCTTAATCTTCATCGAGGTCAGAATCAGAATCTGAGCTTGATGACATTTCATATGTCTCGTCCTGTCCAACCAGTGCTACAAAGTTAAGCAAGAGTTCCTTGTTTTCACTTTCACTCCCAGATTTTGTATTACTGAAACAGAGAACTTGTCCTTCTTCAAATTATTAGGACATTCACTTATGGTATGCATCTACCCCCTTATATTTTATGCACTTGAGTTCCTTCGTCTTAGCCATAGGACATTCATTTTGAAAGTGACCATACCCTCACATTCATGACACTGAAAAATCTTTCTTATGATGGCCTATTCTTGTGTCAGACTTGGAGTTTTGAGTGTAATTGACAACGTGCGAGTTGAGATTTATTTTAAAGCAAACAATCTATCAAATTAACCCTACGAACTACTCTTGCCAAGAGAGGTCTAATTGTAGTACTTAGAGATCAAATCCATAGAGAGCGAAGGCACACAATAGTTTTCTGAATTCTAAAGGTTAAGCTAGGCATGCTATAAATATGAGGTTTTTTTGTAGGTTTTATTCCAGAAAGGAAATTGTCTAAATAAGTTAACTGATTCAAATATGGAAAAGATAGATCTAGGGTTTCAGGCAAGTGAATTATAGTGGATATAATGCATGAAAATATGAATATGCAAGGACCTTAATCAAAAATCCGACCCCCTCTCGTTCCAACTCTCTTATGCGAACAGAGGAGTCGACGATTATCAGACAGGAAGTTCATTCTCTAGGTTAATTAAACCAGCTCTCACATATATCTAACAATCTAGCTCAATGGAATTAATTCTGGCACATAACCTACTATGATAGTTGTCTATGTCCTAAATTCAAGTTTCTAGTTAGCTACTCTAGAACACAAGCATTAAACACAATTCCAAAGATTGATATCCCTTCCTCCTAGCAATCCTATTTTGGGGCTAATTCATCAATACCATAATAAACCCTAAATCTAATAAGAGAATTACTCAAACATAATTATAGAAAGCATGGTAAAATGAATAATATAATGTATAGAATTAATAATGGGGTTCCATATAAAAATCTCTGAAGGATTTCAGATTTTCTCCCCTAAAGCTACTAAGAAAACTAAAAAGCTGTAAATAAAACTTTGTGTGATATGAAATATATGTCTCCCTGCCTAAACAATGGTAGGATCTTTATAAACTAGGTCAAAACTCGTTGAGGGTCATTCTTGTAATTTGTCTTGACTTAGGTTTGGAGTCAGCCAATACTTATGCGAGTAAACCATCGATCGACAACAAGCATGCACCGTCGATCGATGGTCAAGGTTTGACCTCTTCTCTGAATGCTCTACCAAGCTCCATTATGTCCGTAATGCTCCAAAACATACTTGATCTAAAAAGACTTTAAAATACAGTCTAGACATACATAGCAGACTTCAAATAGGGTCCAAATGATAATGTTAAACTAGTAAATAACAAGGTATATCAGTAACCTCTATTAGAGTCTTTGTTCTGAAATTGACTACATAATCGGTTCTGCCATTTGTCAACTCACGTTTAACTTTATCTTTATATATAGACTTAATCTTGAAGGTTAACCCTTTATGTTCTTTAGGTATCTCTTCAACTCTTCCAACTTCATGGACTTTTAATATACCAGCTAGTTGATCAAACTTCATCTTGTCGGTGTTGACAAAAATCTTGAGAACAACTTTATAAGCCTCAAAATGTGAAGGCACACATCTTAAAAATTTTTTGACCAATTTGTTTTTCTGTTTTACTTCTTCCCAAGAACCAAGGCTTCATTAGCTATGGAACTCGTTTTTGATATGAAGCTACTAACTGATTCATCCTCTTCCATTTGCAACTTCTCAAATCTAGATGCCAGATGATCAATTCTTGTTCGTTTGGCACTGGTATTCCCTTCAAAGTGATTGATGAGTGTATTCCAAGCCTCTTTTGCAGATTCACAACCTTGGATAATCTTGAATTTATCAAGATCAACTGCTTAGAAGATAGTTATGGGAGATTTTGAGTTGAAATTTAAGGCAGCCTTATCAGAATCACTCCACCTCGCCTTTGGTTTAGCTGCAAGAGTCTAATCTTCCAAAATCATAGTAGGTGCAGTCCATCCTTGCTCTACATCCGTCCACCCATCTTCATATATGCCTATGATGATATGACACATCCTTGCTTTCCAATGTCCAAAATACCCTTCGTCATGCATGATCAGCTTTTGTATGGTTACAAGTTCCTTCATGGTGTCCATGATTGTCTCAAGATTTCGACATGTATGTAGACTTAGAAGTCTATAGAGGTGACTTAATCTGATACCTAATGAAATATCGTTTGAGACCAAAACTATGTAACATTTGTAACTTAAAGAACTGATTCTTATATCTTCCGAATAGCTTAAACAATTTTGAACAGACTTATTTAAACTTAATTACACAACGTTAACTTAGGCTTGGGATATATCAATTACTAATCCAATTACAGAGTATCCTTGAACAGAACACACAAGTCTCTCAATACTCTATTCAACAAAGGTTGTGAATACAAACTGTTGGGGTTAAAATCGGTCACGATGGAATCCATGTCTGAAAATTCCCAAAAACATTTAAAAAAGAAAAAAAAAGCGCGGGAAACCACAACTAGCACCTTGTACACATTCCAAAAGGATTGTATGGCAAATTATTGGAAAGGATAATTAAGCAATGAAACGACCAAAACTTTTGTGTCCAACCCGCCAATGCCAAGTTGAACAGACCAAGCCTAACTCGCCAACGGGCGAGTTGGAGAAGCTCACCCAACTCGCCTGATGGCGAGTTAGGAATGCTCGACCAACTTGACTAATGGTGACTTGGACAGTCACCGTCCAGCCCACTATCAGGCGAGTTGAGACTAACCATCCAGCTCGCTTGGTGGCTAGTTGGACCGTCCCCATCAAACTCGCTATCAGGCGAGTTGGATCTGCCCATTCAACTCGCCTGATGGTGAATTAGATCGACCATGTCCAGCTAGCCATCATGCAAGTTGGATCAGCACCATCCGTCTCAGTACCGATCAATGCCTCTTTTAAATCTCGATCCCACTATCTCTTGTATTGTCTTGATTGGAGTTACCGGTGGAACTTTAAGATAAACCCCGTAAAGACTTGTTTTCTCGTATGAATTCAAACTGTTTGTATAAAACGGCAACGGTTGACTTAACACCGAAGTAGCCTCAACTATACAAGTAATTTGAATTATTTATAAAACCGACGTCATACCAAAGGTTTTCTCTCAGAGAAATCGTAAATACGTCTAAGTTGATAAACGGCCCGAAAAGGTTAAGACGCGGCTAAAATGCCACTAACTATTTTAGATGTGATTGAGCCCAAAGATACTGACATGTGGTGTTTTATTGTTCTAGCAGGGTATAAATATCCTAAAAATTTAACTATCAAATTAACCCTAATCTTAGCACACAAATAATACTCTTGCCAAGAGAGATCAGGTCTAGTACTTAGGGATCGAATCCACATAGAGAAATGACACACAATAGATTTCTTATTTCTAAAACTAAGCTAGGTGGATATATATATTAGTGGTGAACGATTAATTAAGGAAATATTTTTTATCAAGAAATAGGGATGCAATATGGAAATATGCTGAAAATGCAAATATGAAAATATGTTAATAATGCATATATGGAAATATACTAATAAACTAACTAGGTGTAAATGTGAATATGCTAGATCTAGGGTTTCAAACCTAATGCATTATAGGTAATAGGAAGCATGGAAATGTAAATATTCTATAACTCAAATATTAACTATTCTAACCTTTTTACCTCCAACTCTCGTATGCGAGCAAAAGGAAAGACCATCGATCGACTGCTAAGGCCTGATGTCAATCGATGGTGAAATCATAAGGGAGTGTGAACGAGATTTGATAAGTCCCCAGAATTATTAGACCAGTTCTCGCATGCGCCTAACAGCCTAGTTCAATGGAGACTATTCTGGCACAAAACCTACTCTCGTAGTCGTCTATGTCCTACTTTCGAGATCCTAGTTAGCTACTTTAGAATGCATGCATGAAGCACAACTCAATTTATGCATATTAAGTTAACCTAGAAATCCTACTTTTGGGATAATCCAAGATTGCTATCATTCAACTCTTTGTCTCATTACATAAGTCATAAATATAAAATGCACAACTCAATTGATGCATATTAAGTTAACCTAGAAATCCTACTTTTGGGATAATCCAAGATTGCTATCATTCAACTCTTTGTCTCATTACATAAGTCATAAATATAAAATCCTAAAACTTAGGTCAAAACTCGCTCATGGCTTTTTTGTCATTTGTCTCTAACTTGGGCTTTGAATCGGCTGTATGCGATTTGGACGTCGATCGAGGGCAAGTGTGCAACATCGATCGACCTTGGTCTTTTAACATCGGTCGACTCCAAGGTTGTGTCATCGATCGACAACAGTCTTGTACTTCGACTCCTCAATTGGTTAGCTACAGATTCTTCTCATTTAAATACAGTCCATCTTGCCATCTCATTTTCGATTTTCTTCTTCTTTTTTTTTTCTTTTGATTTTTGGGCAAAGTTTCAGGCGAATAGTGGGGTCATCGGTAATGTACCTACCCCTCACTTCCAAAAATGTGTTATCGTTCCTCCTAATTAGAATAGTGGGGTCATCGGTAATGTACCTATCTCTTTGCATCTCGGGACGTCACCTCAATCTTTTAAGCTTTTAGGTAGATTCTGAGAAGAGGAGAAAGGGAACTAGAGGTGCAATAACTTTTACGTACAGACTTACAGAAGGAATCTAATCTAGTGTATACCAAGCCCCAAAGCAAGAAAATAATGTCAGGATTAGTGTTGGAAATCAGTTTTGGTTCCTTCAAACTTTCTAAGCAAGTGTGATATAGTGGCAAGATGATCCACTTTGGTATCTCTAGTAATCTCTGCAAACAACCTTTTAAGAATGGTGTTAAAGTGTGGTTAGTCAATAATAAATCTTGATCATAGTCCACTTCTTGACTCAATAAAACTTTTGTGAAAAACTTACATATATAGAAAATAAAGCACAAAACAAATTTAATAGCATTAGTGAACCTCCCCAGACTTATTTTACATTGTCCCAAGTGTACTCCGTCCCGAATTAGATAGGAAAAATAAATCATAAGTAAATAGTTTAAATAGAAAACTCGATACCTCTCTCTGTAAGAGAGTGTCGATCATGGTAGGCGTGTGTGATTGAACGATGGTCGCGATCCATTGTCGTTTGATGGTGCCTCTATGGTGTCAATCGATTGTGTACTCAAACAGTCTACAAAACAAAGAAAAACTTGAAATAAATAGTTGTATAAGTAAAAACGAAATAAATACTTGGACTTACTAAACCGTGGGTTTCCTCCCACTCAGCGCTTGGTTATTTTCTTAAGCTCGAATTTATGAACTCTCTGACTAGTATGGAGGTGGAAAAACACTTGGAAAACAAGTGTCTACATCTTCTTTGCTCTTCTGAAACCATGTACCAATGAAGCTCCTCATTGCCTCATCTCCTCAGGTTTTCTCATTCCTTATAACAGCTCGGGCAACCTCCATTGAATGCATTCTCCTTTTTAGGTACTCAATACTGCGCTGTAGCATTCTAAGTCTGGCAATTGTAGTCTCTGGTATATCCTCCAATTGCTGAGAAATATCTTCCTTCATCAGGCTCTGAGAAAAAGCATCTCATCGAACCTATCTTCCAATTGTATTTATACTGCTGTCTTTTGTCCGTTGGCTTCAGCGTAGATCGAAGGTATGGTGTTGCCTTCGATCAATGCCACTCCTTCTGCCCAAATCCCATGCTGTCTCTGAACAATATCCAAATCTTGCTTAATCTCATCCATGCGTGTTGTCAAACCGGTGAGGCAGTTGTCTATAGGATAGTAGACATCATCCAGCCTCTTATAGATATCATCCATTGACATCTCTTGAGCTTTGTAGATCTCATGCACAATATCATCACCTCTGCTCTGCTGTATGTCCTTTGATTGCCATAGACATAGCGATCTTTGTTGCATGTTCTGGTAAACATATGTAGCTGTGCTCAAACAAATTAGCGCTCTCTATAACTGCTCTTATGTCTTCAGGTTGCACATTCACTACTCTTCCGTATGTAGCTCGTGCATTACCATTCTCATCTCTGTAGATGCCATACTCATCTTTCTTTTCCCAATGGGAAAGTATTTTGCCCTCAGCATCAAAATCTCTCGTACCTTGCTCGAAACGCCAATCGATCGATGATGGTTTGTTCCAATCGATCAATTGTGGATTTCCTGAATTATAGGCATTGGAAGGACAAAGTTTGCGTATCTCCAGAAAGGTTATGTTGATCGATACACGATGGATGCTCTCGATTAATCTCAGATGCTTGAAAGTATATGGAATATTACGGATCGCCTCGTTCTTCTGCACCTCAATGTCGATCGACGCTGTAAGACGTGCGTCGATCGATGGCTGCTGTTTTTGTCCAAATATATTACCCGATCCATTAGCCATAATAAGGCAATTTGCTACATCCTCCTTAGATATATGTAGGATTCTGCCATAAAGGGCCAGTGCACGTCCCTCTAGGTCTCTGAAAATTTTGAACCCATCCGGTTTAAGACGACCAATATATGTATCTTCTACTCCAAGCTCGTGTTCTGGTTCGGGTCTGATGTCGTTCGATGGCCATGAGATGTCGGCGATCGATGCTCGATTATCCACTATAGCGTTCATCACCCATCCAGCGTCTTCTGATGCTAGGCTGCCATATTCAATATGCTTTTCCTCTCGGTAATCTTCATTGTATCCTTCGTAAGCTTCACTGTATCCTCGGTATGTCAGAAGTGTGTCGATCGATGGTGTATGGTGACCATCGATCGATGCTCGATAACCAAAGAGTTGCCCGAAAAGGTTTCCAGCTCCATTAGCCATGGCAAGTATATCCGCTATATCTTACCTCATCACATTCCGTAGTCTGCCATCCATAGCTCTTGCATGACCATTTGAATCTCTCATGATACCAAACTCATCTGGTTGTAGATAACCATATTTCTTCTCGCGTTCTGCAGCTGAATCTAGTTCAGACTCTACTTCTTGATCAGTATCGATCGATGGCGTAAGTTTACCGTTGATCGATGTCAATTTCCCAAGTCGATGAGAAATGTGATAAACATCAGCCTCTTCCATTACAATAACACAATACTCGATTATCTCTTCTTCTCTGCACTCTTCTTCTTACTCAGGGTAGACTGGGTTGTAACCATCATCTGCGTGGCAGTTGATGATCAGTTCTGCAGTAGGTTTGACGATCAATAATCAAGGGTGGGTGTCGACCGATTGTTGAACTGCAAACGCGTCGATCGATTGTCTGGGTTGGGTATCGATCTCCATCTTCCAACTCTTCATTGAACTCATAATCGCATGAGCATGTGACCACAAGTTATGCATCATCACTTAATTCAATCAGAGTAGCATTGCTCTTATTATTTTCAGGTTCATAGAAAATATTTTGATCAATTAGAGATAGATGCAACCTGTTTAATTTCATATCGCAGATAGCTCCCACGGTAGCCATGAATGCTCTCCCAAGTAGTAGTGAAGAGTTCCAATCTATCCTGATGTCCATCATGTGGAAGTCTACTGGAACTAGGGTGGTATGTACTAGAACATCTTTTACCATCCCTCCTGATTTCACTTTTGAGTAGTCTACAAATGTGAAACAATCATTGGAGGGTTCCACTTTCAGGTTCAGCCCCTCTGCCATAGTTTTTGGGCATAATACTCCTTAATGATCCAGTATCACAGAGGGCATTGGGGTATTCGTTGCCCTTGATAAAGCATGGAACCACGAATTTCCGAGGATCATTTTTCATCTTCAGACAAGTCCTATGTTTCATCTTTTCTCTGAGATGATTGAACATGATCTCTATATCATCGTCTGTCTCCCTTGTTTCCCTGAAAAAAATCCACAACCTGTGAGTATAATAAGCTACATCAAAAGAGTATCTAAGGGAATTTTGAAAACTCTTTTGGTAAAACTATCCATCTCCTTTTCATTGGCTTTTCTACGTTGATGTTTGGGGATCTTTTGATTCCTCTTGGAGTGTCCCTCATCTTCTATATCAAAATCCACAACGTCAGATGTGTCAGTATTTTGTTCTGAAACCGTTATGGTTGGATGCACAATCGAATTTGCATTGATGCTTGGCAGTCGAACCGACTTTCTCATATGTCGATCGATGCTCAGGTCGCATTGTCGATCGATACCTCTATCTCTCTGTCGGTCGATTGTCTCGTGTAGGTGTCGATCGATATTAGTCGATTCACACAAAGCTAATGATACTGCAGGAATCATCGTCGATCGATGTTCATTGCTTGGTGTCGATCGCCACCAATGCAAACTGCCAAATGACATGGAACTTTCCACACAAAAATCTCCTTCTTGGAGCTTTTCCCTCTTAATCTCCTGTCAAAATTCATCATCAATCAATTCATTGACGTGGTGCTTCTTTCCAGCCTCTATTTTCTCCTTGATCTTTTGTCCTGCTGCATTACGCATATAACTGTCGAGGTCATGCAGGTCTCCATTCTCATCATGAATCAATATTAAAATCACAACCATCTGAACTCGTATGCTTCTGTCGATCGATGCTCGAGTTTTGATGTCGTTTGATTCTGTCCAAAAAGAATTTTCGGTCGACGAGGTATAGGTGTTGTCGATCAATGCTTGTCGTCTTTCTTTGTGGATCGTATGTTTGAGTTTTCGGGGTCAGAGAATAGTAGTTCTTTTCCTTTATTACTTATGGTGTGTCTTTGCATGCACCTGAAAAAGAAAGGAAAAGAAAAAATTAGTAACTTGAAAGTAGTAACAAACCTAGAATAAATCCTGGAAATTAAATCTAATGGCGATCAATGCTCCCCAGCAACGGACCAAATTTGACATGTGGTGTTTTATTGTTCTAGCAGGGTATACATATCCTAAACAATTAACTATCAAATTAACCTAATCTTAACACACAAATAATACTCTTGCCAAGAGAGATCATGTGTAGTACTTAGGGATCGAATCCACAGAGAGCAATATCACCCAATAGATTTCTTATTTCTACAGACTAAGCTATGTGAATATATATATATATATATATATATATATATATCAGTGGTGAACAATTAATTAATGATATATTCCTTTTTCAAGAAGTAGGGATGAAATATGGAAATATGCTAATAATACAAATATGGAAATATTCTAATAATGCAAATATGGAAATATGTTAATAAACTAACTAGATGTAAATGTGAATATGCCAGATCTAGGGTTTCAAGCCTAGTGGATTATACGGAATAGGAAACATGGAAATGTAAATATTCTAAAACTCAAATATTAACTATTTTTCCCCTTTTAACTACAACTCTCGTATGGGAGCAAAAGGAAAGACCATCGATCGACGGCTAAGGCCTGATGTCGATCGACGGCTAAGGCCTGATGTCGGTCGACGGTGAAATATGAAAGAAGTGTTAACGAGATTTGATAAGTCCACAAGACTTATTAGACTAGCTCTCGCATGAGCCTAACAGCCTAGTTCGATGGAGTCTATTCTGGCACAAAGTCTACTCTCATAGTCGTCCATGTCATACTTTAGAGATCCTAGTTAGCTACTTTAGAATGAAAGCATGAAGAATAACTCAATTGATGCATATTAACGTAACCTAGCTATCTGACGTGCATGTTTTAATTGTTCTAGCAGTGTATAAATATCCAAAACAAATTACTATCAAATTAACCCTTGTCTTTAACACACAAATAGTACTCTTGCCAAAAGAGATCAGGCGTAGTACTTAGGGACTTAATCCACAGAGAGCAATGGTACACACTAGATTTATTATTCCTAAAGATTAAGCTATGTGAATATATATATATATATATATATATATATATATATGTTGGCAAACAATCAGTTACGAAAATATTCATTTTCAAGAAGTAGAGATGCAATATGGAAATATGCTAATAATGCAAATATGGAAATACTCTAATAAACTAACTTGATGCAAATGTTAATATGCTAGGTCTAGGATTTCAAGCTTAATGGATTACAGTGGATATGAAGCTTTGATATGTAAATATACTAGAACTCAAATATTAGCTATTATGACCCTTTTAACTCCAACTCTCGTATGCGAGAAAAATGAAAGACCATCGATTGACGACGAAGGCCTGATGTCGATCCACGGTGAAATCAGAAGGAAATGCGAACGAGATTTGATAATTCCACCATACTTGTTAGACAAACTCTCGTATGTGCTTAACAACCTAGTTCAATGTGGTATGTTCTAGCACATAACCTACTCTCGTAGCCGTCCATGTCCTACTTTTGAGATCCTAGTTAGCTACTTTAGAATGCAAGCATTAAGCACAACTCAATTGAAGGATATTGACTTAGCTAGAAATCCTACTTTTGGCTAATTCATGATTGCTATCATACAACCCTAAACCCAGTTGATAACTATTCAGGCAAAATCAAAGAAAGAATAATAATCTTAATAGAATGCATAGATAAAATACTTGGGTTCCAATATAAATCTCCCTAAGGAGTTTTGAATCTTCTCCCCTAAAATCCTAAAATTATATAGCTATGTGTGTTGTGTCAAGCCTTGCCTAAAATTTTACTTGCACTTGCACCACACTAGCACACTCTGCATGCTCTCAATACATGAGCATAAATATAAAAAACCCTAAAATCTAGTTCAATACTTGTCAAGGGTATTCTTGTCTTTTGTCTTTTGAACTTGGGATTTTCAGTCGGTTGTCTGCGAGTTGGGCGTCGATCGATGGCAAGTGTGCAGCATCGATCGACCTTAGTCTTTCATCATCGGTCGATTCAAAGGTTATGTTGTTGATCGACGATAGACTTGTACTTCGACTTCTCCAATAGCCAGCTACAGATTCTTCTCCTCTAAATGCTCCAAAAGCTCCAAGTATTTCCATTTATCTCCAAAACGTCCCTGGACCTGTAAATACTCTAAAACAAATTCTAGACACACATAATAGACCCTAAATAGAGCATCGAACATGGCCTATAACTGGTAATAAATAGGTTATATCAACTTCCCCAGACTTAACCTTTTGCTTGTCCTCAAGCAAACTAAGCTTGTGAAAGAGGTTTGAAAAACGGAGACTCACATAATGTCTAAGTATAACTGTCATCTTACTCTGTTGCAACCACATCTTATCAAGTCAATCACAGAGAACTTTATATACCCTATCCTAGTATAGCAACCAAATCCAGTCTACCAACAACGTAGCAAATACTAGTCTGACTCACCCCTCTACTGATTTCATTTCTTTTCATAAAATAAAGTGTAGGATTTACCTTGGAAGTATCAATCAAAGGACACATGGACTCTACCTCTGCAAGTATCTTAACAACTAGGCACAAAGTCTTCTCTAATTCTTTTCTCCCCCTTTCTCTCTGAATCTTTCTAGATCTCAAACTCAGTGGACAATGATGTTGATACAATCCATCTTGCCATCTCATTTTTTATTTTCCTCTTCTTTTTTCTTTTCTTTTCTTTTTCTTTTATTTTTCTTTTTCTTTTATTTTCTTTTGCTTTTTGGGCAAAGTTGTAGGCGAATAGTGGGGTTATCGGTAATGTACAAACCCCTCGCTTCCAACGATGTGTGATCGTTCCTCCGAATAAGTATAATGGGGTCATAGGTAATTTACCTACCCCACTTCATCTCCTGAAGTCATATCAATCCTTTTAGATATTAGGTAGATGCTGAAGAGAAAGAGAGAAGGGAACCAAAGGTTCAATGACTTGTACCTACAGATTTGCAGAAGGAATCTGATCCAGTGTATACCAACCCCCAAAGCAAGCAAGTAATGTCAGGATTAGTTTTGGAAATCAGCTTCGGTTCCTTCAAACTTTCTAAGTAAGTGTGATATAATGGCATGATGATCCACTTTGGTATCTCTAGTAATCTATGCAACAACCTTCTAAGAATGTTGATAAAGTGTGGTTAGTCAATAATAAATCTTGATCATAGTCCCCTTCTTGACTCATAAAACTATTTGAAACACTTATATATATAGCAAATAAAACTCAAAACAACTTAAATAGCATTAGCGAACCTCCTCCATACTTAAATTACGTTGTCCCCAGTGTAATCCGCCCTATATTGGTTAGGAAAAATAAATGGTAAGTAAATAAATAGGTAGAAAATTTTGATACCAAACTATGTGAAGACTATCGATCGATGGTAGGCATGTGTGGTCGATCAATGGTCGTGATCTAGTGTCGGACTGATGGTGCCTCTGTGGTGTCGATCGATGGTGACTAAAACATTCTATATAAAACAAAGTAAAACTCGAAATAAGTAATAGTATAAGTAAATACTAAATAAAAACTTACTAAACAGTGGGTTGCCTCCCACTCAGTGTTTGGTTATAGTCTTTAGCTCGACGTTGTGAAAATTTTGACTAGTAGGAAGTTGGATCAACACATGGAAAATAAGTTTCCACATCTTCTTTGCTCTTCTGAAACCATGTACTGATGAAGTTCCTCAATGCCTCATCTTTGTTGGTTTTCTCATTCCTTGAAACTATTCTGAAAAAGGCCATTGAATGCATTCCCGTTTCTAGTTTCTCAATATTGCGTTGTAGCATTCTAAGTCTGGCAGTTGTAGTCTCTGATAAATCCTCCAATTGCTGAGAAATATCTTCCTTCATCAGGCTCTGAGAAAATGCAATCTCATTGAACCTATCTTCTAGTTCCACTTCTGCTGATGTCTTCTGTCCGTTGTCTTCAGTGTCAATCGATGTGTTGTTGTTGCCGTCGATCGATGCGTTGTTGTTGCCGTCAATCGATGCTCGGTTTTCTGCCCCAATTGCAAGCTGTCTCTGAACAGTGTCCAACTCTTGCTTCATCTCATCCATGCGTGCAGTCAAACCGGTAAGGCAGGTGTCTATAGGGTAGTAGACATCATCCAACCTCTTGTAAAAATCATCCAGTGACATATCTTGAGTTCTATAGATCGCATTCACAATATCATCAATCTCATCTCTATTGTATGTCTGTTGATCCTTCTTAAACATAGCGATCCTTGTTTCATGTTCGGGTAAACATATGTAACTCTGCTCAAACAAATTAACTCTCTCTAGAACTGCTTTGATATCATCAGCTTGCACATTCACTAGCCTTCCATCTGTAGCTCGTGCATTACCATACTCATCTCTGTAGATGCCATTCTCATCTTTATTTTCACAGTGGAAAAGTATGTTGCCTTCAGTATCAAAGGATATTGTACCTTGTTCATAACGCCGATCGATCGATGCTCAGATGGCTGTGTCGATCGATGCCCGGATGGCTGTGTCGATCGATGGTGGCTTGACAGTGTTTGGATTAGTTGGGATCGGCTCGTGTCTCTGCACCTCAATATCGATCGATGCGGAATGGTAAGCGTCGATCGATGCGGAATGGTAAGCGTCGATCGATGGCCTTTGTTGCTGTCCAAATATATTATCTGATCCATTAGCCATAATAAGGGAATCTGCTACATCCTCTTTGGACAAATGTAGGATTCAACCATCAAGAGCACGTGTATGTCTCTTTGGTTCTCTGAAAATACCAAACTCATCTGGTGTAAGATTACCAATATCTGTCTCTTATGCTCCATGTTGGTGTTTTGGTTCGCGTCTGATGTCATTTGAAGGCCATGAGTAGCATGTAATCGATGCTTGATTATCCACTCTCGCGCTCATCACTCAGCCAGTTTCCTCTGATGCTAGGCCGTGACATTCAATCTGCTCTTCCTCTCTCTAATCTGCATTGTATCCTTTGCATACCAGACGCGTGTCGATCGATGGTGTATGGTGACCGTCGATCGATGCTCGATAACCAGACTGTTGCGCGAAAAGGTTTCTAGCTCCATTAGCCAAGGCAAGAATGTCTGAAATATCTTCCCTCGTGAAATTAAGTAGTCTGCAATCCATAGCTCTTGCAAGAGCGTCTTGATCTCTTATAATACAAAACTCGTCTGGTTGTAAATAACCATATTCCTTCTCACGTGCTACAGTTGAATTTACTTCGGTTGCTGCTTCGTGGTCAGTATTGATCGATGGCGTAGGGTATCCGTCGATCGATTTCGAATTCCCGAATCTATGGGAAATATAAAAACACCAGCCTCTTTCATTGCGATAACATTGTACTCGATCATCTCTTCTTCTCTGTAGTCTTCCTCGTACTCAGGGTAGGCTGTGGTGTAATCACCATCTGTGTGGTGGGTGTTGATCGGTTCTTGAGTAAGAGTGTCGATCGAGAACAGTTGGTGGGTGTCGACCGATTGCTGAACAGCAAACATGTCGGTCAATAATCTGGGATGGGTGTCGATCGATGCTCCATCTTCCGACTCTTCATCGAAGTCATAATCACAGCAGCATGTGGCCACAAGTTCTGCAATATTACTCAATTTCGTGAGGGCAGGTTTATTCTTATAAATTTCATAATAGACATTATGATCAATCAAGGAAAGGCACAACATATTTGTCCTCATGTCGCAGATAGCTCTCACGGTAGCCATGAAAGCTCTTCCAAGTAATAACGAAGAATTCCAATTGATCTGGATATCCATCACATTGAAGTTTATCGGGAGTAAGACATCCTGAATTTGCAGTGGGACATTTCTTCAAATACCTCATGAATCCACTATGGAGCAATCCATAAAAATGAAAGAATCGCTGAAAGGCTCCACTTTTAGGTTCAATTTTTCTGCCATAGCTCTGGGTATGATGCTCACAAATGATCCAGTATCACAGAGAGCGTTGGGAAACTTGTAGCTTTTTATCAGACATGGCACCACAAATTTTCCAAGGTCACTTTTCTTCTATAGAACAATCATGTGTTTCTTCCTGGGGTGATCCTTAGCCATTTTATCAGCCATCATAGGCTCTAATGTACCCATCTTTTGCTTCGGAGGTGTCATATTTTTGATCTTTGGAAAAAGAACCCGTTTTGCTGCTGGGTACCGTCGATGGATTATACTACCGACGCGTCAAATGATGTTCGAAAATTTTCCCAATTCGGCTAACTCCACAGGCTGTATTGGTCGATGGGCGGTAGTGAGTGTCGATCGATGTCTATGCGAAAGGCTTCTTTCCTATTGTAGCTTTTCTTTCTTCACTTCCACCCAAAACTCATCATGAATTAGTGTGTTGAGCTGGTGCAACTGTCCAGCTTCTGTTGTCCCCTCGATCTCTTGACCTGCTGCATTACGCAGATGACCATCTTGGTCATGCAGGTTCCCATCCTCATCCTGATTCAATATCAATATCGCAACCATCTGAACTCGTCGGCTTTTGTCGATCGACGCGGGTATTATGCTGTCGATCATCAGTGTGTGATCAGTGTCGGTCGATGCTCGAGTTTGGATGTCGGTCGATGTCGTCCGAAAAGGTGTGTCGGTCGACGTGGAGTTATTGTTGTCCATCGATGATTGTCGTCTCTTTTTGCGGATCGTACCTTCTATTAAATCGGGGTCTTAGAATAGTAGTTCTAGTCCTTTATTGCTCCTTCTGTGTCTTTGCATGCACCTTAAAAACAAGGAAAAGAAAATTTTAGTAACTTGAATGTAGTAACAAACCTAGACTAAATCCTAGAAACTAAATTAATGGCGATCAATTCTCCCAGGCAACGGCGCCAAATTTGACGTGTGTGTTTTAATTGTTCTAGTAGGGTATAAATATCCTAAACACATTACTATCAAATTAACACTAATTTTCAACACATAAATAGTACTTTTTCCAAAAGAGATAAGGTGTAGTACTTAGGGATCAAATACATAGAGCGCAATGGCACACAATAGATTTTGTATTCCTAAATATTAAGCTAGGTGAATATATATATAGGTTGGCAAAAAATCAGTTAAAGAAATATTCATTTTCCAGAAGTAGAGATGCAATATGAAAATATGCTAATAATGCAAATATGAGAATAATGTAAATATCAATATATTCTAATAAACTAACTTGATGCAAATGTTAATATGCTAGATCTAGGGTTTCAAGCTAATGGATTATAGTGGATAGAAATCATAGATATGTAAATATACTAAAACTCAAATATTAACTATTTTGACCATTTTAACTCCGACTCTTGTATTCGAGCAAAAGGAAAGGCCATCTATCGACGGTGAAGGCCTGATGTCGATCGACGGTGAAATCAAAAGGAAGTGTGAACGAGATTTGATAAGTCCACCAGACTTGTTAGACCAGCTCTCGCATGCACCTAACAACCTAGTTCAATGTGGTCTGTTCTGGCACAGAACCTACTCTCGTAGTCGTCCATGTCCTACTTTCGAGATCCTAGTTAACTACTCTAGAATGCAAGCATTAAGAACAACTCAATTGATGGATATTGACTTAGCTAGTAATCCTATTTTTGGGCTAATCCATGTTTGCTATCATTCAACCCTAAACTTAGTTATTGACTACTCAAACTTAATCAAAGAAAGAATAATAATATGAATAGAATGCATAGATAAAATAATGGGGTTCCAATACAAATCTCCATAAGAAGTTATGAATCTTCTCCCCTAATATCCTAAAACTATATAGCTATGTGTGTTGTGTCAAGCCTTGCCTAAACTTGTACTTGTCCTTGCACCACACTAGCACACTCTGCATGCTCTCAATACATGAGCATAAATATAAAAACCTTAAAATCTAAGTCAAAACTTATCCATGGTATTCCTGTCTTTGGTCTTCTGAACTTGGGCTTTTCAGTCGGCTGTCTGCGAGGTGGGCGTGGATCAATGGCAAGTGTGCAGCATCGATCGACCTTAGTCTTTCATCATCGGTCGATTCCAAGGTTATGTCGTCGATCGACGACAAGCTTGTACTTCGAGTCCTCCAATAGTTAGCTACGGATTCTTCTCCTCTAACTGCTCCAAAAGCTCCAAGTATCTCCATTTATCTCCAAAATGTTTCTGGACCTGTAAATACTCTAAAACATAACCTAGACATACATAATAGACCTAAATAGAGCCTAGAACATGGCCTAAAACTGGTAATAAATAGGCTATATGACAATCCTACCTTTGGGTTAATCCATGATTGCTATCATTCAATCATAAATCTAGTTGATGACTACTTAGACATAATTAAAGTATGAACAATAGTCTGAATATAGTACATAGATAAAATATTGGGGTTCCAATACAAATCTCCCTAAGGAGTTATGAATCTTCTCCCCTAAATACCCTAAAACTATAATAGAAAAACTATAACTCTTTGTTACACTCTAGCCTCTTTTCTTTGTCTCATTACATAAGGCATAATATAAAATCCTAAAACTTAGGTCAAAACTCGTCCAGGGCATTTTCGTCATTTGTCTCTAACTTGGACTTTGAATCGGCTGTCTGCGATTTAGATGTCGATCGAGGGCAAGTGTACAGCATAGATCGACCTTTGTCTTTTAAAAACGGTCAACTCCAAGGTGTCGTCGATCGACGACAGTCTTGTACTTCGACTCCTCAAATGGTCAGCTACATATTCTTCTCCTCTAAATGCTCCAAAAGCTCCAAGTATCTCCATATATCTCCAAAATGTTCATGGGCCTGTAAATACTCCAAAACATAGCATAGACACACATAATAGACCATAAATAGAGCCTATCACATGGCCTAAAACTGGTAATAAATAGGCTATATCAGATACTATGCGGTTTATCTATTGTTTGCAGGTGGAGATAAATTTCAAGTCCGGAAGATAAATATCAAGTTTCGAGGGAATAATCATGAAGATCGAAAAACGGTATATTTTGCGCAAAGCGTTAAACACGAGTCGGGGGCATAAAATGAAAGAGGAAACCGCCTTAAGAGAATAATATAAGGAACACCAAGGTTAGAGACGAAGGGACACATAAAGGACACAACAAACTTACAACTTAGAGTGATTTAGGCCATTTTTCGTTTTATGTTCTCTAGCAGCGACTCAACTAGGCTAACAAGTCTTAAGTGGTTAGAACTAGGAAATTCGCTAACATCTCTTGCGGTCGAGGATTTAATTGTTGTAGTGCTCATTCACGAACTTGGAATAAGATCTTCTTTGCTCTCTTTTGTATATATTAATTATTTACTTCGTTTGTTTTCATTGTCTGATTGCTTGACGTTTGTCTTAGCAGAAATCTGGGACCTCTGGGAAGTTAGGGTTTCTTAACTTTCCATATTTTGCGGAACTCTACATTGTGGGTTTCAGTTCCCACAGTTTGGTGCTAGAAGGAGGGGGGGTGGTACAGAACAATCTAACTCTCAGCCACAAACACTCGATCGAACATGTCTACTGACGATCAAACTAACCGAAAAACTCATGATGATGGAGGCATCGGCGACGACTTTAACACTCCAGCAGTGAAAGTTACCATGGTTAACGCTGATGCCAACTCCATGACGATCGAGGAGGTGAAAAAGATGTTCTTTGCTTTCGAAAACAAGTTGGAAGATAGGAAAAACTCATGGGATCTTGCTAAAGAGGTCGAAACCCAAACAGTGAGGGCCCGAGTAGTTCGTCCTCGTGGAACAACTAGGGTTCAAGAAGACCCGACTTCTCAACTCCATTGTACATGCCTGGAAACTCGCGGGAAAATTCATCAGAACAAAATCCCAGCGAGACAACCCCTGCCCAGAATAACTCTGAAAATCCTCCACCACTGGTGCATGAAACAGAGGAACACGAAGTCATATGTGTTGACTTGGATCTCAGCAATCAGTCCGATAATTCAGAAGAAGACACTAACGTGCATCCGAGAAGGACAAGAAGCCGCACAGCTCAGGAAGACTCTTTGTTCGACAAACCCATGACCGAAGAAGAAGAAAACATCTTCTGAGTAGAAAAGGAGAAAATAGCTGAAGAGCAGGCTTAAACCACTCGAAGAAAATGCAACCGATGTCTTAAAACCATTGGAGATGACTTTGAGATTCACGATCTCCGTGACTACATCATGAAAACAGCCGCAGAAGTAAGAGCGGTGAAATCTCAAATTTACCATGCTACTAGCGTCGCGCCCGAAATCGATCGACTGCTCGAGGAGGTTTGGAACACACCCTTCACAGCTTGCATCACCGTTACCAGAGTGTCGGATCTTAAAAAAAATCCAGGTACCCACCTACAACGGTACGACTGATCCCAAGGCGCACCTACAAGCCTTCCATAAAACGGTGGGAAAGGCAAAATTCAGAGAGAACGAAAGAGACGCTGGACATTTTCGCCTCTTAGTCGAGAACCTTCAAGGAGCAGCGCTCGAGTGGTTATCCTGACTTAGGCGAAACTCCATCGGAATTTTCCGTGACTCTCCGTGACTTCATGAACAGATTCAAAATCCTCATGTCTAAAGTTAGCGGAATAAGCGACAAGGTGGCCATAGACGCGCTCCGAAAAACGCTCTGGTACAAGTCAAAATTCAGGAAGTGGATAACCCTTGAGAAGCTGAGCACGATCCAAGATGCGCTCCACAAAGCCACGAACTACATCATCATCACAGAAGAGACCAAGGTCTTGTGGCAAAAGCATAAGCTGATGAAGACATCATCGAAAGATTCAGCATCATACCAGAAGCCGAAAAAGAAAAACCCTCGTAATTACAAGTACGTCCATCACAAGGGGGGGAAGATATCCATGGAGCGCATAACTATGCCATCAATTCCGGCTCGGAACAAGGGCGGAAGACGGACAACAAATGGACCCAAAATTCAAATTACAACGAGAACACCTTCTGTGACTTCCACCAGACCCGAGGTCACATGACCGTCAACTGGAAAGCTCCTAGGGCAAGGTTGGCTGCGATGTTGCTCGCAGGAGAGCTCTCTAATATAACGAGCGTAAAGGATCTCATCCGCGATTCTGATCGCCCCCCCCCAAAGACTTATAAGACCCCACAATCGAAGAACTCATCCCAGGGCAATCATTTGGGCGGAAAACGCAGAAGGAGACATGACGAAAAGGGCAACGACAACAATTGTCACAGAGTAAACATGATAATCGGAGGGTCGCAGTACTACAGCAATACGGTTTAGTCAATCAAGTCCTATCAGAGGAAAGATGAGTCAAGCGCAAGCTGGCCAAGCTGGTCTCCACCCCGCAACGTTCCAAACAGAGCCGTCATATTCAAAGAACAGAAGCTCGTGGAATAGACCAGTCCCACAGCGACCCACTCATTATCAATATCGTAATCAGGGATCTCGAAGTCGCCAGAATACTCGTGGACACGGGAGGAATGGTCAACGTCATCTTCCGTGACACTCTCAAAAGGATGAACATCGAGCTGGGAGAAGCTATACCAACGCCAAAACCATTAACCGGTTTTTCAGGCATAATGCCGATGACTATCAGATCGATCAAACTCCCAGTCATGGCAAAGGAAGTCATGAAAATCATCAACTTCGCGGTCATCGACCACCCAGCCATCTACAGCGTCATGATGGGAACGCCTTGGATTAGCGCCATGAAGGAAGTCCCATGGACATATCATCTAGTCATCAAATTCTTGACTCCTAATGGAATTGCCGTAATTTGGGGATGCCAAAAGCAATCGCGACTTTGCTACTTAGCCAAACATAAGCTGCGGCAAGTCATTACTACCTCGACGGTAAAACCATAACGCGCAAAGATACCTCAGCCATCGGCTGAAAACACTTCGAAGAAAGACTATTTGACATCGTCTACTCAAGCAACGTTTCGGACACCAAAAACCAGCAAGGTTCAAAGCCCAACGCCATGACCTAAACGGAGAAGATAAACCCGGAAGAAGACGTCGATCCAGATACAACTAAGGCGATCGATGCAGGCGCAACAACCAAGTAAACACAATCACAGCGCCAACTGAACTACGAGATGGCTTGATCCTCGAAAGGGGTACTTAGGCAGCTCGTCAAAAGATGAATCCAGCCATCCTCTTCTCTAAAAAGGGAAGGGGAGTGGGTATGTATACATAAACTCGTACAGTCCAAAAAAATTCAATAATTTCTCTTGTACTCGACATTTTAAAATTCTTTCGATCATAAGAAAACGCAATAAGGATTTCCAGATATTCTTGCAAATGTCTTTTATCGCACAAACATCACAAGATGCGTTCGGAAATAACTAAGTATGAACGAAAAATCTATCTTACAATCTGAAAATAGAAATTTTACGATAAAACCAGTCTATCGAAAACTATTCAAACTTCCAAATGAAAAAATGTTTTCGTCAATACTTCACAAACATTTCTCAGTCACACGATCGAAACCGACTTCTGACTGAAACACGAGACGACCCTGCTCTCGAACATTCGAAACCATCTTTCACGCAAGGTATATTTCGGGGAAACAAAGCGAGACGTCGCTAAAAAACTTTGAAAACATATCTCCAGTATTGAGACGCAAAAACAGTCCGACCGCGACTATAAACAAGCACTTGATCTTACATCATATTCTTTGACTGGCTCGGCGAATACACCAACTGTTCTCTAAAAGGACGATAAAATAGACCTTCCCTTGGTCCTCATACATCCTACTAGGACGATAAATCCAAATTTTTGGCCAACACTTCCAAATGACTTAAAAATTATCTTTGTAGAGATGCTCGATACTTACCACACAAGTTGTATAAGACAAGAACCTATCACGGACTTTAAATCAGTACAAATAAGGTTAAAATCGCAACAGGTAACCCAACAGCTGATTAGTCATCGCAAAACCTTAAACCGAGAGTAAACCTAGGTCTTGACCGACGAAATCTGTGTCCTCAGAATTTTCTCGGTTTATACCGACGAAATACACGTTCTTCGGAATTTCGTCGGTAGTTTTCGACGAAATTCCAAGAAAACATGATTTTTGGATTTTCTCGGAATTCCGTCGGTATATTCCGAGGAATTACTTCTTCGTCGGAATATACCATGTTTTCTTGTAGTGCTAGTTGAACACATGTGACTCTTCACATTGCACCCTTCGGTTATCTATAAATAAGATACATTGTAGAGAGAAGAGAACAATTAATTCAAGAGATAAGAAGATAAATCTAGAGAGAGAGAGTAAAACGTTTTAGAGAGAGAAAGCTTCAAAGAATCAACTAGAAGGGCACTTGAACTATGACAAGTGGTTGATTTCCATATGTGATTTCATCCCCGACTTTTGTGGGATTGTATCAAGTAGTTTTCATCGCTAAACCGAGCTAAGGTATGTTTTCGGTTTAACAAACTTTAGCACTAGAATTTCTAACACACAATCTGTTCGTCATGGAGTTGATAAAACTTACTTGCATGGTTCCCTCTTCCCAGACTAGGTGGACAGAAGTAAGTTTGTATATGTTTCAAGATTTGTGGTCTGTCTTGGATAATGTGTTGTTGTTGCAAGGTTATTTACCAGTAGAGGCTATGGTGTTAGATGTGGAAGCATGGGCATTAGGTGGAAAAGAGGAAGGAAGTTCAAGAAGCATATAAAAAAAAAGAAGAGCTTTTTACTCACCCACGTCGATAGGTAAGCATACAAACATTACTTTTTCTATTTCAAAATGATGCATGTTTTAGAAAAAAAAATTGTTTCTAAAAGATACAATTTTTACATTTCCAATATATAAAATAATGGTAAATTGTAAACTTTGAAAACATTAATTATGTTTATTGAACTTTGATTGGCTAAAAATTATGGAAAATAGATAATAACAAAAAAAATGATGTATTTATAATCAAATTTTAAAATTTTTAATGTATGTGAAAATTCTAAAACATTCATCATTTTGAAATGAAAGGAGTATAATGCAAATGCACAAAAGGTATTCATAAACTTGACACCTCGACTTATGCATGTGCAGATTGACTTGAAGACGTTTACGAATGGGGAAGAATGACCTGAGAAAATGATGATGGCCATGATGGGGTATCCTAATGCTCCTAGAAAAGAAGAGATGTACATAAAATGAGGGTTGAAGACTTGTTTAGTATATTTATACATATACGTTTCTAGAAAGAGTTTTTGTTAGTACGATATACAGTTAAAGAAACTCATTTTGCTGTTTGTTGCCAAATCTCAAACCAGAGTGTTGATTTGAGTTTGCCCGTCAAAAAAGGGTTATCATACAATATATGTTTCTGATCGAAAGTTCATCACTTTGCTGGTTCACAAAAGAAAGAAAAAAAAAGAACATGAGAGATGTGTAGCAGACTTGAGTTGGTATACTGGAATCGGTATTGTTCTTAAACGCTACATTACGAGCTGGCATCATCTTGCTGCAACTTTTTGACGCTAGACTACCCAAAAAGAGAAATTAATACTCGAGTCTCTTTTGGTTCAAACGTTTAACACGAAGAATATGAATTAAGCTAGAACTCTCAAACTCCGCTCGCAAGTGAATATTGTCTATCCTCGAAGCAAAAGCCAGCAGATTCTCGATCATTTTCTTCAGATCAGAACAGTCTACCTCAAACCAAATATAACAGACATTCCATTTTTGCATGGAGTGTGTCAAGAGACGGAACAACTCTTGTCCCAAGAAAAGAAACCGCTTGAAATTGAATTAACAATGTTCTTAACTCGTGGACTTAAGTGCGCAAGTGAAGTATACTATTGTTGCCACATCTCAAAACAAAGTTCCCTACACGCCCTGGTTTCTGATAAAAAGTTGATCCAATTCAGGTTCACATAAAGTAGCAAAGAATACAACCTGACACATATCCATCTTTCATTCCCAAAAGCTAGACATGGGTGAAGTGAGAGCATCATTACTTCTTGTCGTCTGCCTTTCTTGGCTGCAAACCAAGAAACTCAAAAATTCAGTACACACAGATCTGCAAACGTCAAATAAAAAGGTTCAAACAGAAGAGAGGACCTTAACACCAGGAGCCTCTTGGTGAATCTCTTCCTCAGGGATGATGACAGGCCATTGCTCTCCAGCTTCATGGAACATCTGCTCCGTCTCGAGGTACTGACCTTTATCGAGAATCATCTTTCTAATGGACTGAGCCGACGTTCCTGCCGCGTCGAAAGCTTCTTCGACGCCGTTAACGAACTTGACGCTGATCTGCGGTGGAAGATCGTCCGTCCGACGTTTCACCAAAACCTGACAGTTCGGGTTCGACTCTTTGGCCTTCCTCGCGTTGCATTGAGCTAAGAACTCTACGCAAGATGCGAGTCTTGGATCCAGTGTGTTGAACTCTATCTTTACCTTTGATAGAAACTTCAACATCCTCTTCTTGACCAAAGACGAAGAAGGCGTTAGATTCGATGAAATCAGAGAGAGAGATTCACAAATCGTGAATCAGATTTTACAGATCCGTAAGCAATATGGAGAAATGAATATGATTCAGTGTCTGGCTTACACAGTTCCTCGACGGGACGGGACCTCTCCGGCGAGAATAGCTGAAGAGGAAGTGGAGAAGGGACATCAACTCTTATACCCAAGATGTTCATTAACCAATCTTAGAAAAACATGAAAAAGAAAGAAAAAAAAAAAAAAAAAATTGTCCTAAATTACAGATAACCCAAAAGAGTTGAAGTATTTAAGGGTTTTACCTAGTTAAACCAGAGATATAACTAAAATATTTTGAACTACGAACCAAAGATAATTTTGGACCGAAAATTATATTTAACCATCCCAAATCCAATTCCATTGTACCTAACCCGATTCAATTAGACCCGAATCCGATTCCCATTCAAACCCCTCCCCATTTTCCTCCCCATTTCGATTAAAAACAACCAACTTCAATCAAAAATTCGATTTCCCACTAAAACCCTCTCAATCCTCTCCTTCACTTACTTTCAATTTCTCACCAACTTCAATAAAAAGACGACGATGAAGGAATCATCGCCGGTGGAGTTCGTTGGAACCATGGCAGTTCCAATAAAGAAGGAAGTAGAAGAATCGAAAGAAGAAGTAGAAGATCCGAAAAAGAAGAAAAAAGAATCGAGAAGGATAAAGAAGAATCAAAAGAAGAAAATGGCGATGAAGATGAAAAAGAAGAAGAAAATAGAAGTGAAAAAAGAGAAGAAAGAAGAAGACGGAGATGAAGAAAAACACCAAGATAAACATGAAGATGAGGAGCTGGCTAAGGAGAAAGACTCTGAAGAAGAAAATGAAGAAAAAAGGAGAAAGGAGAAGAAGAAGATGGTGATGATGATGGTGATAGTGAACAAGAAGAGAAAGGGGAAGAGGGAAGAGGTAATATAAGATCGATCCCTATAAGATCCCACAAAAATAAAACTAGGTGGGATCAAAGAACCGTAGAAAGAAGTGAAAAATTAGTGTAGAACTCAGAATTATGGGTAAAAGTATAAGTAAAACTAGGAGAATTGCATGAAAAAAAGATAAAACTAGTAATATGTTGGTAAATTAGAGAAAACTAGGAAAACTTAGGAGAACTATGTTGTATTATTTGGAGAACTGATGTGGAACTCAATGTATCTTGCAGGAAATTGAGGTACCCGAGGCAATTTGAAGGTGTAAGTAATGGAGAGAGGAGGTGGTTTGAGGAGCATCTACAATTCTGTCACTTGTTCCAGATGAAAAAGGAGTCAAACCACATCATGGAATCATGGAAGGATGTGCCGATCATTTCATGATGTTACAACTTCCTTCATGGAATCTGTTGCAATTTTGAAACTAGAAGAAGAAAAAGAACCCAACATACATAGCATAGATGGTGCAATAGTATTATGCGTCTTAAACAACCCAAACATACATAGATGGTGCAAGATTGGGTAATAGGGGTGATGTCCCAAGAGTATTAGGGATTACAAGTCTTATACAACGAGACAACAATAATCAAAGGGAAGACTATCGGCCTTTAACACTAAAACGACACTTAAACCACATAAAACTCTTCAAACTTTCTAACAATTTCATCTTCATTTTCGTTCCCTTCCCCTGTCTTCTCCAAATTGTTTTTCATTTCTAAAATGGTGTTCAGTAATTGCTCAATCACTCTATTCTTCTCCCGGATTTCATCACGGGCTTGAAGCAATGCTCTCCTTTGCCATTATGTACTGTCCTCTTCATCGAACCAAGAGAAGTACTTGCATTCATTTCCAAGCTGCGACAAGGTCGAAATTCAAACCCAATTCAAATTCTGATTCCATTTTAAATGGGATAATCTCGACCAGAATTTAAATGATCCCGATTTAAATCCAGATTCTAAGAGCACCTCCATCCATTGGAACCCCTTTGGGGTTAACTTTTTTTTTTTGATTTTTTTTTTAAAAAAATTAAAAAAAAAAGCGAACCAATCGTGGACCGCCACGTGTCAGTGGGGCTCACGAAACAGTGTAAGGAGCGGTCCTTAAATTAAGATTTTTGGAACCGGTCCTTAAGAAAAGTGGTGGGGCCCACCACCACTTTTTCTTAAGGACCTCCCTTAAGGACCTCGGATGGAGGTGCTCTAACCCTCATATATCTCATACCTTAAAACGAGGACAACCATAAAAGTGTCGACCTGGATTTTTGTCAGTCCAAGCTTGCTTTATTTTTGCCGGCAAGCCACAATGACACAACTTCTGACCAGAATTTTGACGGCTCCTCAGCGAGAAAGATGAACCCGAACCCTAACCCACTTCCATATTCACTTTTTCCATCTCACTTGCTCGGAAAGGGGGAGGTCGACGGTTCCCGACTCACTTGCTCCTCGAAATTGGGAGAGAGAGAGAGAGAATTGGGTGAATTCGAAATAGAGAGAGAGAGGGAGAGAATTTTGAAATAAAGAGAGAGAGGGAGAGAATTTCGAAATAGAGAGAGAGATGGGGAGAGATGTAAAAGGAATAAAAGGTGAAAGGGGAAAGTAAATTTTTGTGGTTGAGAGAATTTATACGATTTTAACATTAAAAACGAGATAATACCCCATGAAAATTTTGTTCTTGGTTATACCCAAGATACTAGTATTCCCAACTTTGGTCATAGTTATACTTTTGGCGGTTTCTAATCTATTTAGTGTTACTAATCTATTTAGATTGGTTATCTAGTTTTACTTTCGATTTTACTACTTTAAAGTGTTAGATATATAGTTCCATGCAATTATATTTAGCAAATAGATATAACTCGAAAGTTTCATTTGTAAGATGTCTTTGGGCAACAAAGTGTTATTGAAATAGCAAGGTCTCGTAAGGGATACGTGAGAGTTTTTTCCTAAATTTCAGAAATTGATAACCGAGTTTGTTGGAAATATATGTTAGAGTTGCGAAAAAAAATGTAAAACTATGATTTTCGGGTTTTGATAGAGAAACAACTATGATATTCAGGTTTTGATGTAGATAATAATTATATTATTACAAAACAAAGTAGATTTCAAGTTTTACGCAGTTTCCCAAATCATACAACACGATACAAAACAAAATGAAACAAAGTTCCAAAGCTTACAACACAAAATAAAGTAGCCAAATGCATTACTCCAAATTCATCCAAGTTTAAACTCTTTTCCTTCCCTGCCGCGTGATGCGATCTGGAGGTATGATCTTCACCTCCTTGATCTGATCCGGTACATTCCAAGAAGACATGTCGGGCACAACATTAAGTGTTCTGGAATACGCCAAACGCCACAGTTCCGTCCAGTAGTATTTTGAGCACAACTCATGGATATCAAGGCGCATGCCATCAACATTCCTAGCGAAATAGATGTAAGCTGCTAGTCCGTGCAAACAAGGGAACTTTTCATAGTCCCACACCTTGCAAGTACAAGTCTTTCCAACCAAGGTCGCCCAAAACATCTTTCCGGCAATGTCAGTGATCTCGTACTTAAGCTCATAGCTATCAAGTTCCCGCACAGGTAGCTTACGTGCATCAGCCCATAGATCGTGCAAGTAATTCTAAACCCGAGGCACCAGTCTTGTATCGATTGATCTAGAAACATCATCCTTCCGTTGAGTGAACCAATCAGAGAAGTTCCTAATGATACAATCCAACATTGGTATTAAGGCCCACCTCGTTGCCTCTTTAAACACGTTCTTCATTGATCCCAGAATGTTGCTTGTATCCAAGTTGTACCTATCACATGGGAAAAAAACCCTTGCCCATTTGTCCTTTTCAGTATCTCCCTCCACATAGTTGTACACAGCAGGATAACTTATCTTAAATGAGTCGTAAGCAAAATTGAAGTCACCCACCGTGTAATATCTGCCAAACTCCATAAATTTATGCCCAACTATATTCTTGTTGACGTTACAAGCATGCATTTTCACCAAGTCCAACTAGCAAGATTCTCACTGTCTAGTACTGCAAACACAAGCGGATAAGTCTGACTATTAGGATCCTGAGCTTTCGCTAAAACTAAAACACCACTGTTCTTCAGCCTTATTCCCTCCGCAGCTATCACTTTCCTCATAACTGCAAACCCTTCAATGCAAGCTCCCAAAGCTATGAAAAGGTACTTGAATTTACTTGCATCATCCAAGTTCACACATGTTTTTGTCCCCGGATTCACTTGCTCTAACATGTACAAATAGCTATACAACATCTTGTAGCTCTCATTCGGACTACCAGGTATATCACTGACGTGATTGCTCATTGTCTCCTGCCAAAAGGAACAAACACAAGAAGCTCACTACATTTATCCTGCCACAGTTTTACCAGTTGTACGAATTTTTCCTATTTTCCTAGTTCTACTAGTTATTTAATTTACTACAATTATCAAGAACAATTGAAGAATCTAGGGTTAACCAATCTATTGCCTATCCACTCCAATTCACCCACCGAAATTCATTATATACCAATTTCCTTTACAAATTGACCCCGAAACAAAACAAAACTTGTCCCAATTACAAATCTATTAAAACCCTCTAAACCCACATCGGAAAGAATGCTCAGACACGGCATAACTTACCTGCAACTTTATCGGCCCCGACGGCGACAGACGGCCGCGTTCGAGAAGCTGAGGGAGTGAGGAGTGGAGAAGGAGTGGAGGAGGAGCTGCGGGACCGGAGCTGCGGGAGGAGCTGGCGGGGGAGCTCTGGTTTTTCTTTTTACTTTTTTATCCCAAACAACACAAGAAAAACCACTTTTAATCCTCTTTTTCTAAGACCAATTCAGATCAAACCAGAACTGAATTTATTCAATTTTGAATTTGGTTTGATTTGTTGGTTCAAATTAAAATATGTCCTTTTAGTCTTTTCACATACTCATTGATGATTGATGGGTATAGAATATTTTGAGGTGCATAAGAGATTGGATGATGATGAGATTGGGTAAGGGAGATGATGTCCCAGTGGAGAAGAAACGATCCAGTTGAAGATTAAAGAAAGGGTTTTGGTTGTGTTAAATGACGGTAATACCCCCTTTCCGTCACACTAATACCCCTTCTCTTTTTTTTTAAGTGTCTTCGGTTAGGTTCGATTTAGCGCGGTGAATTGATTCGCTTTTGTAATGGAGGCAAAAAGTTTAAACAAAAACAAGTGTTCGCTCCACGCGGGTGCGCATATGTTGGTTTATATATTAATTTATACTTTTCATGTCACTATTATTTTTTATTTTTTTATTTTTGACATCGAAATAAACAGACTCAAGTAGACTCTGCAAAGCACACTAGTAACTCTGCATCCATATGAACAATTAAGGACGTTTGTTTCCTAGCACTTCTTGCAAGACTGTTCGCCCTACGGTTCGTCGTTTGTGGTATATGAATGAGCTCAGAGTGGATGAAGCTAGTTTTGAGGTACTTAATATCATCCAAATAAGTCGCAAAGGCTGGCCATTCTTCTGGTTCCGACACCATCTTCACCAGTTGTAAGCAATCCGTTGCAAAAGTAACATGATACTGACACAATTTCCTCATACTTTCCATTGCCCAAATTAGAGCCCCTATCTCCGCATGTGGGGGGGGGGAAGGGTAGCTCAAATATTCCTTGCTCCCATTAGACCATCAAAACCACCTAATATGCTATACCAGACTTGTCCTGAATGCACGTCGTGCTCTTTCCAAGAACCATCGGTAAAACACCATCTTCCTGGAATTGCAGGTAGGGATGATTCGTGTACATCTGTGGACTGGGCTACATTCCTGATCAACGAAGCCCGAGCTCCAGTCCATAATAAGGCCTCCGTCTCTGCCAGATTGAGTGTTACTCGAGGATCCACATCCAAATTACTAAAAGTCTTGTGATTTCTTGCTTTCCAGATATACCATAATACCCAGGCGAAGTGATGATCCTCCATTTTTAGTGAAACTCTCCTAAAGAGATGATCCATATTTGTGAAAAGAGCGCTAGTAGGAAAAAAAACCGGGTTCGATGGAATCTTAGACAGTGCCCAAACTTGTACCGCAAGTGGACATTGAAAAAACACATGATTTATTGTTTCCTCATCTGCTCCACACCTTGCACACTGAATGTCCCCTTATATCCCTCGTGTACAGAGATTTTTCTTGACCGCAATACAGCCTGTGACTAATTTCCAAAGAAAATGCTTTAGTTTCGGGGGACATCGTATTTTTCAACAATGAGACTTTAGATCCACAACCGTGGGTCCAATAATCAATGAGATATCCCCTCTATCCGGGTAAGTTCGTTCTACTTGGTATCCAGACTTCACTGTATATTTCTCATTCTTTGTAAAGTGCTAGCCTTCTCTATCTGCGTTTTGTATCCTGCTTAAGGGTATACTTTTTATGACCTTGACATCCTGAGTATCAATCCATTCGCCGAGTGCCTGTGAATTCCAAGTACGGGACTGTCCATTAATAAAAAAATCCATTGTAAGATCCGTGTAACTATTATGGTTAATTGGATTTGCTGGTCTCGGGCGAGTGGTTGAGATCCAAGGATCATTCCATACTGAATAGAAGAGCCCAACCCCACCCATTTGATTAGTCATTTAGTAACCAGAGATCTAGCAGAGACCATACTGCGCCATCCATAAGACGGGGAATATGATCTGATCGGATCCAGGGTTGATGCATTCCTCAAATACCGTCCTTTGAAGACTTGAGAGAATAATGTATGAGGTTTTTCAATCAATCGCCATAGTTGTTTTGCAAGCATTGCTGTATTAAAGTCTGTGAGATCCTTAAAACCCAGTCCACCTGCATCCTTAGGTTGACATAATTTATCCCATGATTTCTAGTGCATACCTTTCGTATTCCCCCCAGAACTCCACCAAAATTGGGCTACTGCACTGGTTAGTTTTTTTGTTGTAGCCTTAGTCAACCAAAATCAGGACATTACATGATTGGGTAAAGCCGTAACGCCTGATTTGATGATCACTTCCTTTCCTCCCTTTGTAAAGAACTTAAAGGTTCAGCCATTATCTCTATTACTTAATCGATCTTGAACGAAACCGAACACCTGTGTATTTGATCCGCCCAGGCATTCTGGTATTCTCAAATATGACCCCATACCTCCAATATTATGGATACCCAGAATATCCCTGAGCTCTTGTCTTGTATTTTCCTCAATCTTGAACCCAAATTGAGTAGAGGATTTCTGAAAGTTTATCAATTGACCTGACACCACCTCATATTCCTTCAGAATCCGTAGAATAGTCTGGCATTCTGTTTTCAGTGCCTTACAGAAAAAGGCTATCATCCGAAAAAGTAAGTGAGATATTGGAGGACATGCTCTAGCCACCTTTATTCATGTTAGTAGTTTTGCCGTTTCAGCTTTCTTAATATTCGCAATCAATGCTTCTGTGCACAATATGAATAGGTAAAGAGATAGAGGATCGCCCTGCCGCAACCCCCGTTGTGGTACAATGTGCCCTTTGGGTTGACCATTCAACAACACACGATACTGGACCGAAGTTATACATTCCATCATTAATTGTATCCAACGAGTAGCAAAGCCCATCCGATCAAGTAATGCCTGAAGAAACCCCCATTCCACTCTATCATATGCTTTGCTCATATCAGGTTTAATTGCCATGAACTTAGTTTGACATGATTTATTCGCTCGTAATCCATGAAACATTTCCTGTGCAATAAGGATATTATCCGAGATTAGCCTGCCTGCCACAAAAGCTGATTGTGTTTCCAAAATGAGTGAGGGGAGACAAGTTTTCAATCTCTGGCATAACATTTTTGAGATAATTTTATATCCTACATTACACAAACTTATGGGTCGCAATTCTGTCATCCTTATTTGCCTTTCTGTCTTTGAAATTAGACAGATGTTCGTTAAATTTAATCTTGCATCCATTTGTCCAGACATTAGAAACTATTAACCAATTCCACCACATCCTTCTTGATAAGATGTCATGAGTTCTGAAAAAAGAGAGCTGTCATCCCATCGGGTCTCGGGGCTTTTTCTGGGTGCATCATAAATAATGCATGTTTAACTTTGTCCTCCGTAGTAATCTTTGATTCATCTGATGAGTAATACTTGGGTTTATCGCATTTAGAAAATCATCAAAAGCGGAAGGATTTGTAGACTGGAATAAATTTTCGAAGTAGTCCACTGCCACTTTTCTACCCCTTTTTCCTCTGTGATCCCCTTCCCCTCTTCATCATATTATCCAACAATTTGGTTTCGTGCTTGACGTTGTTTTGTCATTGCATGGTAGAATTTGGTATTAAGATCGTCTGAAGTATGCCACATTGTTCTGCTTTTTTGGTAGCAATACTCTTCTTCATCCTTATAAGCTTCTTGTAATTTCCTAGAGGCATCCAAAATATCCTCTTGCGATCTATTGTTATCCATTTGAACTTCCTCTAAAGCTTGCTGAAGTTCATTAATTTTGTTCTTCCCATATGGAGGATTGTTCTTTCGCCATCGGGAAATTTCGTGTCTACAATTACTAATTTTGGATACAAAATTCCCCAGTTTGTTCGGATCCGAATTACCCCATCCTCTACTAACTGATTCTGAAAAACCCTCATGACCAATCCATCGCTTGTCGAAACGAAAAAGGCTGCGTCGTCGTGAAATAATTTTATCCTCAAGCGTAGCCACTATGGGCCTATGGTCTGATCCTATCATACCCAGATACTCTGTAGACGAGCATGGAAAGAGTGAATGCCATTCCACATTAGCTAAAGCTTGATCTAATCTGCACCTTACCATTTCCTGTCCTCTCCGTCCTTGCCATGACATTTTATTCCCTCGAGCTGGAAACTCCAAAAGACCACTATTTCTGATCATATTATTAAAAGATAAAAAAGATCCTGCACTTCGCAAAGGGCCTCCCTTTTTATCATGGTTACCCGTAATCTCATTCAAATCGCCAATAATAAACCATGGTATTGATCTTGCCAGTCCATATCGTGTCAGTCTTTTCCAAACATGATGTTTTAATTTTTGTACTGGATCTCCATAAACAAACGTAAAAAACACTTTTTTCCCCAGGGCAACTGCTTCAACATCAATCATTCGGTTATTAGAGAAAAGAACCTGAACTTGATAATCCTTATTATGGAAAAGAGCTGAACCTCCACTTGAACCATTTGGATCCACTGTAACCAAATGATCATAACCAAAGTGCAATTGAAACCCTTGCACGAATCCAAAATCCTCTTTTGTTTCTGATAAGAATAGGAAGTCCGGTCTATGTTTATGCCATATTTTCCTCAGATAGTATATTGCTTCCTTACTACCCATGCCTCTACAATTCCAACTTAAAATTTTCATTATATATTATTGTAAAATTTGATTGGAAAACCTCGAGTTTGATGATACCCGTGCAACACCCAAATATTTCCTTTCAAAAGATGATATAGACCAAGAAATGGTATGTTATGTCGACTTACAATATCCCCACTTTCCAAATTAAATACATATGCAATCCATACATCCCAATGTGAGATTCTTTCTTGGCCATCCACCGAATATTCTACCCTGCTCACCTGAAGACCTACTATGAGGGAATTGCCACACCAAACTCCTTGCATCACCGCCTGCCATTGATGTCTCCTGGTCAATTCCACATAAAGAGCCTGATGCCAACCCAAGCAAGGACGTGGATCATCATCCATATCCTCATGGCGAGCCACATTAGTCCAAGCCTTCATCAACATACAGAAGGTCCATAGTAATCTGCTACAATGATTATGCGTTTGGTTTGCTGGTTACAAGTACAGCCACAAAGCCCCATCAAGAAACCATAGTAAAGAGCGACCATACTCACAATGACTAATATTGGGAATACAACCAGCAGAACCAACCATTACCATCCAGCAACTCGACATCATGATGTATGGTTTGCTATATTCACTGAAAAATGAAGTAAAAACCCATATTAACTGTTTACTCCTCAACAAGAACGAAACAGTAGTGTTATTCCAGTAAAATCCTATGAGCAAGACCATAGGAGTCCAACACATGAAACAAAAGCCAAAAGTAGCCAACATAAATTCTAATCCAAGAAATAAAGCAGTGTGCAGCACTTTTATTGAAAAAGAAAGAATCAGAAAAACCAAAACTCCCCTCCACCCCTTCTTACGGTCTCTCTCAAGCAAACATATATACTTGATGCATCACTGTCAAAGTTTTGGCAGATTAAGCGTTAGGTTTGATGTCCCCTTCTCATCAACCTGTTTGGATGTATCCCCTTGCTTGCTACCTACCTTGGAAATGACGCGTTTACGGGGTGATATGAGAAGCCTGAACCATTCTCATTTTGGAAGTGCCTCCAGTGGCTATGGCTGGGCGAAACAACCTCTTACGAGCCCCATGTCTCTTCCCTATGTCCTCAACGATCCCCTCGTTTCCTCTCTTCCCCTCGTTATGATCTTCTTCGGTGGCAACAGATTCCCCCCCTCTACATCCCGGTTCTCCTCCAGTTCCTCCACGTCTGGCAGGCGCAAACATTCAGTCTCGTCGTCTTCCATAACCCCATTCTTGAGAGTATCAACAGTAGTATTATCCAACTCCATCTTATTTTCTGTTTTTTTCCCTTGAGTATTGAGAAGATCAGCAAGGAACAGTGATGAAGGTAACTGTGGGGCTAACGGATCCTCCTGCCTCGCTATCCTCTGTTCCTCCCCGCGTAGTTCTCCCTCCTCAACTTCCTCTCCTCCTCCACTCCTAGATGTGCCTTAACTTCTCACCTCTCGATAGGTCGTCCCTTTGTTATCCAAAGGAAGCCCTCTTGGCTCCACTCTTCTGTTGATTTTGTTCCTTCTATCCTCTTCTTCCCTCCGAGTGTGTTCCCTCTGGGTACCGAACCTCCTATTTTCTCTGCCCACAACTCTTGTCCATCTTGCCTCAGGTTTCTCATACATTTTTCCTTTCCCCTTACCCTGATACTCTCGGGTCTCCCATTCATTATTCTGATGCCCTCCATTCCCATGAATCATTACTCCTTTGTAACTCCTAGCCCTGTCCTCCTCTCCTCCAATAAACCGATCTCCCGTCATGTTTCGATTATCTCATTTCTTCTCTGGGGTCTTCTTCCTACAGGGACACTTTGCATCTTCATGGAAAAGACTGGAACAGACCTGGCAGTAAACAAACAGCTTCTCATATCGTACTGAGACCAAGGCTTCATCCCCCTCATGATACTCGCCTCCTGTAAAATCCACAGTAGTTTCAAAAATTACCTCCTTAAACCCATCAACCATCACTTGTATCCTACCATAATCCAGGTCGACCTCTAAAGTTCTACCAATAGCATTTCCAATACTCTCAAACATAAGAATTGCCCAAAATTCTAAAGGAACCCCTAACACTCGAATCCAAAATGGTATATCAGACGGGTAAGACTGGGCCTTCCCTGGTTGCCGGCGGGCCAGTGCATTCATCCAGTAGTCGAAGTCGAACTGGAATTTGCCCAGCCCAAGGTAAGCTCCTACAACTCGATCCCCCATCTTCCATATTTTGGGGAGCATAACCACCAGCGCCTTAATATCCTGCTTTTCCGAGTTCAGACACCGTCCCACCAGAGTCTTTGAGTAGCTTTTGATAAGAGCAGAGTTGTCAAAGTGAGGCACCGATATCTTCAATCTCTTTCGCGTCCCATCTCCACTCTTCCCATCTCCAGAAACGCATAACAGGTTACTCTGTGACATCAAATCCAAATGACAAGAAACGCCTGTGAGCTTTGTGTGTGAGGAGAGACAATACTGCAGAATGAATTTGAGAGCAGAAGAAACTTCGAAAGTTCGTTTATAAAGAACATCATAAAGCATCTCCCCATGCCATATCTTCTCGATATAATTCCCATATCTGCGGTAATTACGCCCATGAGTATCCCAAAGATACGATCGTTCTAAAAAAATCTCGTGTCTTCGAAGGCAAATCCGTACTTTCCCAATCATAATAACCAGATAACCTATTAGTAATCCTTTCCCTTTCTGAAAAAACCCTGGATTCGCAATGAATGGGTGAATAGGATTCGTACCAGTGATTGACCTTTTTCTCGTCTTAATGATGAAGAATCGCCGGTCCGGTTAGAAATTACCCAACATGTTTGCCTTCATCGAAATCCATACCTTCCGATTTGTGAACCCTCATATCTGGAGACTAAAGAGACACGATCTCTCAAATATTGCCTTTGGATCCATTTCTCCCCATAAACCACCGTAAAATAGTGCCCCCTTTCAATCCTGGTCTCCCCGATTAGATCCCTTGACCATCGTGGAACCATCGAACCCTAGATCGCTCTTAGAATCGCCGTCGCCATCGTCTTAATTATTCTATTTCTTCATGTCACTATTATATATTTCAGATATATTACCATATTGTAAAGCAA